>CM027121.1:47180369-47315679 GCA_015476505.1 Urochloa ruziziensis | reverse complement strand
GCCTTCTGTTCTCTTAGCCAGCCAGGAATAAGGCTTTCAAGTTGTGTTTTGGTCATTTCCCTGTCAGTCATTAAGTGGTGTGTTGTTCATTTCCCTTTCAGTCGAGTCGTGTCGTATGGACTTTGTTCCAGTTTGAGTCCTTATATAATAGGGCTCTTTTGATTTACAAATTTCATCAGTTTTATAAAGGTTGTGGTTTATACATTCTTCTCTCTACAGACATTGTTGGAATTAATGAGCATAGCCCATTTATTACGCACAATAAAGAATTAAAAGTCCACTATTTAATGTTGACAATCAATGCGATTAATACCGTATGAGAAATTAAGCAGCATCTCAACCGACTTATATGGTCGACTATGGGTACACCGCTTGTGAAGTTGGTTACAGGAGATCGGCGAGCCACACGCGTCCGCTCGCTCGCCTCGCCGAGCCTGACTTGCGTGGCGGGGAAAGGTTTTGCACCGTTGGAGAGTTATTTACAATAAAGCAAATTTATTGGCTGACTAATTTCCCTTTCGCGAATGGAGCCCGTCCAAGAGCATCCCCTTCCTCCTCCGCCAGCGGTACAAATATCTCCTTACTTTCTCATCAAAAGGTTACCAAAATCACACACCCTCTGCAGCCCCCCTGCATCTCCATCGCCGGCCTTCTGCGCGCACAGATCCGGCAAGAGCAGGTGCCTCCGTTCCGGTGGCCCTCAGCGAGATCCTGCTCGGAATAGACGGGCAATCAGGTTTCTGGGGAGCGTCTTCACGCGACTGGTCGCCTAGAACTGTGTCGTCTTCACCGGCGCACCATTCGCCGTCAGCGGCATTCACGCGACTGCTCGCCCAGAACTGTGTCGTCTTCACCGGCGCACAGACCACCGTCGGCGGCGTCGTCTTCCTCCTCTGCGATCGACTACTTCCCGACAATCGTACCTGTGTTCCCCAAGTGAACAGTGCGACTACACCCCGAAGGCCATATGCACTGCATCAACCCCTTCCTGCATTGAATTCGTACAGCTATTTCGAACAAGGTCAACCAACGAGAATCACCATGATGGGTGAATCTCCAGTTGATAACAGTGCAACCGGTGGCTCCGTCACTGGTCCCACTTTTGGGTACAATCTAATACCCCTACCTTTCATATTATTGTTTGTGTTCCTATTTAAATATGAGTTAAATTTGAACACGTGCACATATCTGTTATCACTCACTTTAATCATGAAAATATCACTGAAAGCACATAATTTTCTAACAGACATGTGTTTTTCTAATTGAAGTTGTGAGTGGTGTGTGCGCGCCACACTACTAGTATCTATGCTCACGACGTGTGCGTGTTCTGAAGAAGCTTCATCGCCCTTTGTGTAAAGGGCATTTGTCTTAGTATGGAGCCATAAATAAGGCCTTCTCCAGGAATAAGGCTTCCAAGTTTGTGTCTTTGGTCATTTTCCCTTCCAGTCGAGTCGTGTGTTGGTCATTTCCCTTTCAGTCGAGTCGTGTCATATGGACTTTGTCCGAGTTTGAGTCCTTGTAATAGGGCTATTTTGATTTCCAAATTTCATCATTTTTATAAAGGTACCTTTATAAAAATGATGAAATTTGGAAATCAAAAGAGCCCTATTAAAAGGACTCAAACCGGTTGTGGTACGTTTATACATTGTTCTCTCTACAGACATTTGTTTTTCTAATAATTGAACTTGTGAGTGGTGTGTGTACGCCACACTACTGGTATGTATGCTGCCGGCGTCGGATCCTCCTATATCTCGTCTTCAGACACATGGATTAATTCAATCTATCTTGCAACTAGCGTTTGGTTTGTTTGAATAATTCGTGTCCATGGAAACAGTGCTAAGGTTTGGGTCGTTTGAGTCCAATCCAACGTTGAGTCGTCGTCATCGAATAGCCCTTAGACTAGGGCTCTATACATGTGTCCAGGATTTCTGAAAAGCTATCGTTCTGTGTTTCAGTTTCGGCTGATCTATGTTTCATTCAGAACTACTGTATTACTCTGTCGATCATGATAATCGTTGTTCAGTGGAAAGAGTCTAACAGAACTGTATATATACAAGTTGATCTAAAGAGCTAGCGGGCAGCCATACGTTGACCCTAAGATCCCTCACACAGAGAAGGGCTTCGCCGCCGTGGCGGCGCCGTTCATTGCAAACGTACATAAGGCCATATGGAAGGTGGTTAAGCAACCAATCTATAGAGCCCACCAAGACCCATTTGAGGATGACCCATTCAATATTTCAGTTGAAAAAACTTTCGAAAAGAATGTTAGAATGGTAGCTTTTCAGAAATGTTGAACCTCAACATTTTTGTTGGAACGGTAGCTTTTCAGAAATGTTGAACCTCAACATTTTTTCAAGAAATGTTGACAAAAAAATGTTGAATCTCAACAACATTTTTTCAGCGAAAAATGTGACCAACATTTTTGCAAAAGTTGAACCTCATCATTGTTCTAGAAACATTTTGACCAAGATTTTTTGAAAAGTTAAGCCTCAACATTTTTCACTTTGAACCAACATTTTTTGGAAACAAAAGGTTGAGCATCTTCTTCTTCTCTGTCGCCGGCGAGGTCCGGCACCGGCGAGCGGTGGCATGGCATGGTGGCGGCCGCGAAGCCTACTCGACCTCGCTGTGCTGTGCACAGTAGCGGCCGCGGAGCTCCCGCGCCGAGCTCAAGCATCAGCCCCTTCCTGCATTCCCCAACTGAACGGTGCGACTACATCCCGAAGGCCATCTGCACTGCATCAGCCCCTTCCTGCATTGAATTCGTACGGCTACTTCGAACAAGGTCAACAAACAAGAATCACCATGACGGGTGAATCTCCAGTTGATAACAGTGCAACCGGTGGCTCCGTCACTGGTCCCACTTTTGGGTACAATCTAATACCCCTACCTTTCATATTATTGTTTGTGTTCTTATTTAAATCTGAGTTAAATTTGAACACGTGCACATATTTGTTATCACTCACTTTAATCATGAAAATATTGCTGAATATTGTGTTTAATTTTGGAATTCAAATATCACTGAAAGCACATAACTTTCTAACAGACATTTGTTTTTCTAATTGAAGTTGTGAGTGGTGTGCGCGTGCCACACTACTAGTATCTATGCTCACGACGTGTGCGTGTTCTGAAGAAGCTTCATCGTCCTTTGTGTAAAGGGCATTTGTCTTAGTATGGAGCCACAAATAAGGTCTTCTCCAGGAATAAGGTTTCCAAGTTTGTGTCTTTGGTCATTTTCCCTTCCAGGCGGGTCGTGTGTTGTTCATTTCCCTTTCAGTCGAGTCGTGTCGTATGGACTTTGTCCGAGTTTGAGTCCTTGTAATAGGGCTCTTTTGATTTCCAAATTTCATCATTTTTATAAAGGCACCTTTATAAAAATGATGAAATTTGGAAATCAAAAGAGCCCTATTACAAGGACTCAAACCGCTTTGGTACGTTTATACATTGTTCTCTCTACAGACATTTGTTTTGCTAATAATTGAAGTTGTAAGTGGTGTGTGTACGCCACACTACTGGTATGTATGCTGCCGGCGTCGGATCCTCCTATATCTCGTCTTCAGGCACATGGATTAATTCCATCTATCTTGCAACTAGCGTTTGGTTTGTTTGAATAATTCATGTCCATGGAAACAGTGCTAAGGTTTGGGTCGTTTGAGTCCAATCCAGCGTTGAGTCGTCGTCATCGAATAGCCCTTAGACTAGGGTTGTATACATGTGTCCAGGATTTCTGAAAAGCTACCGTTCTGTGTTTCAGTTTTGGCTGATCTATGTTTCATTCAGAACTACTGTATTACTTTGTCGATCATGATAATCGTTGTTCAGTGGAAAGAGTCTAACAGAACTGTATATATACAAGTTGATCTAAACAGCTAGCTGGCAGCCATACGTTGAACCCTCACACAGAGAAGGGCGTCGCCGCCGTGGCGGCGCCGTTCATTGCAAACGTACATAAGGCCATATGGAAGGTGGTTAAGCAACCAATCTATAGAGCCCACCAAGACCCATTTGAGGATGACCCATTCAATATTTCAGTTGAAAAAACTTTCGAAAAGAATGTTAGAATGGTAGCTTTTCAGAAATGTTGAACCTCAACATTTTTGTTGGAATGGTAACTTTTCAGAAATGTTGAACTACAAAAAATGTTGAATCTCAACAGCATTTTTTCAGCGAAAAATGTGACCAACATTTTTGCAAAAGTTGAACCTCATCATTGTTCTAGAAACATTTTGACCAAGATTTTTTGAAAAGTTAAGCCTCAACATTTTTCACTTTGAACCAACATTTTTTGGAAACAAAAGGTTGAGCATCTTCTTCTTCTCTGTCGCCGGCGAGGTCCGGCACCGGCGAGCGGTGGCATGGCATGGTGGCGGCCGCGAAGCCTACTCGACCTCGCTGTGCTGTGCACAGTAGCGGCCGCGGAGCTCCCGCGCCGAGCTCAAGCATCAGCCCCTTCCTGCATTCCCCAACTGAACGGTGCGACTACATCCCGAAGGCCATCTGCACTGCATCAGCCCCTTCCTGCATTGAATTCGTACGGCTACTTCGAACAAGGTCAACAAACAAGAATCACCATGACGGGTGAATCTCCAGTTGATAACAGTGCAACCGGTGGCTCCGTCACTGGTCCCACTTTTGGGTACAATCTAATACCCCTACCTTTCATATTATTGTTTGTGTTCTTATTTAAATCTGAGTTAAATTTGAACACGTGCACATATTTGTTATCACTCACTTTAATCATGAAAATATTGCTGAATATTGTGTTTAATTTTGGAATTCAAATATCACTGAAAGCACATAACTTTCTAACGGACATTTGTTTTTCTAATTGAAGTTGTGAGTGGTGTGCGCGTGCCACACTACTAGTATCTATGCTCACGACGTGTGCGTGTTCTGAAGAAGCTTCATCGTCCTTTGTGTAAAGGGCATTTGTCTTAGTATGGAGCCACAAATAAGGTCTTCTCCAGGAATAAGGTTTCCAAGTTTGTGTCTTTGGTCATTTTCCCTTCCAGGCGGGTCGTGTGTTGTTCATTTCCCTTTCAGTCGAGTCGTGTCGTATGGACTTTGTCCGAGTTTGAGTCCTTGTAATAGGGCTCTTTTGATTTCCAAATTTCATCATTTTTATAAAGGCACCTTTATAAAAATGATGAAATTTGGAAATCAAAAGAGCCCTATTACAAGGACTCAAACCGATTTGGTACGTTTATACATTGTTCTCTCTACAGACATTTGTTTTGCTAATAATTGAAGTTGTAAGTGGTGTGTGTACGCCACACTACTGGTATGTATGCTGCCGGCGTCGGATCCTCCTATATCTCGTCTTCAGGCACATGGATTAATTCCATCTATCTTGCAACTAGCGTTTGGTTTGTTTGAATAATTCATGTCCATGGAAACAGTGCTAAGGTTTGGGTCGTTTGAGTCCAATCCAGCGTTGAGTCGTCGTCATCGAATAGCCCTTAGACTAGGGTTGTATACATGTGTCCAGGATTTCTGAAAAGCTACCGTTCTGTGTTTCAGTTTTGGCTGATCTATGTTTCATTCAGAACTACTGTATTACTTTGTCGATCATGATAATCGTTGTTCAGTGGAAAGAGTCTAACAGAACTGTATATATACAAGTTGATCTAAACAGCTAGCTGGCAGCCATACGTTGAACCCTCACACAGAGAAGGGCGTCGCCGCCGTGGCGGCGCCGTTCATTGCAAACGTACATAAGGCCATATGGAAGGTGGTTAAGCAACCAATCTATAGAGCCCACCAAGACCCATTTGAGGATGACCCATTCAATATTTCAGTTGAAAAAACTTTCGAAAAGAATGTTAGAATGGTAGCTTTTCAGAAATGTTGAACCTCAACATTTTTGTTGGAACGGTAACTTTTCAGAAATGTTGAACTACAAAAAAATGTTGAATCTCAACAGCATTTTTTCAGCGAAAAATGTGACCAACATTTTTGCAAAAGTTGAACCTCATCATTGTTCTAGAAACATTTTGACCAAGATTTTTTGAAAAGTTAAGCCTCAACATTTTTCACTTTGAACCAACATTTTTTGGAAACAAAAGGTTGAGCATCTTCTTCTTCTCTGTCGCCGGCGAGGTCCGGCACCGGCGAGCGGTGGCATGGCATGGTGGCGGCCGCGAAGCCTACTCGACCTCGCTGTGCTGTGCACAGTAGCGGCCGCGGAGCTCCCGCGCCGAGCTCAAGCATCAGCCCCTTCCTGCATTCCCCAACTGAACGGTGCGACTACATCCCGAAGGCCATTTGCACTGCATCAGCCCCTTCCTGCATTGAATTCGTACGGCTACTTCGAACAAGGTCAACAAACAAGAATCACCATGACGGGTGAATCTCCAGTTGATAACAGTGCAACCGGTGGCTCCGTCACTGGTCCCACTTTTGGGTACAATCTAATACCCCTACCTTTCATATTATTGTTTGTGTTCTTATTTAAATCTGAGTTAAATTTGAACACGTGCACATATTTGTTATCACTCACTTTAATCATGAAAATATTGCTAAATATTGTGTTTAATTTTGGAATTAAAATATCACTGAAAGCACATAATTTTCTAACGGACATTTGTTTTTCTAATTGAAGTTGTGAGTGGTGTGTGCGCGCCACACTACTAGTATCTATGCTCATGACGTGTGCATGTTCTGAAGAAGCTTCATCGTCCTTTGTGTAAAGGGCATTTGTCTTAGTATGGAGACACAAATAAGGCCTTCTCCAGGAATAAGGCTTCCAAGTTTGTGTCTTTGGTCATTTTTCCCTTCCAGGCGAGTCGTGTGTTGTTCATTTCCCTTTCAGTCGAGTCGTGTCGTATGGACTTTGTCCGAGTTTGAGTCCTTGTAATAAGGCTCTTTGATTTCCAAATTTCATCATTTTTATAAAGGCACCTTTATAAAAATGATGAAATTTTGAAAACAAAAGAGCTCTATTACAGGGACTCAAACCGGTTGTGGTACGTTTATACATTGTCATTTGTTTTGCTAATAATTGAAGTTGTAAGTGGTGTGTGTACGCCACACTACTGGTATGTATGCTGCCGGCGTCGGATCCCCCTTTATCTCGTCTTCAGGCGCATGGATTAATTCCATCTATCTTGCAACTAGCGTTTGGTTTGTTTGAATAATTCGTGTCCATGGAAACAGTGCTAAGGTTTGGGTCGTTTGAGTCCAATCCAGCGTTGAGTTGTCGTCATCATCGAATAGCCCTTAGACTAGGGCTGTATACATGTGTCCAGGATTTCTGAAAAGCTACCGTTCTGTGTTTCAGTTTCGTCTGATCTATGTTTCATTCAGAACTACTGTATTACTCTGTCGATCATGATAATCGTTGTTCAGTGGAAAGAGTCTAACAGAACTGTATATATACAAGTTGATCTAAACAGCTAGCGGGCAGCCATACGTTGAACCCTCACACAGAGAAGGGCGTCGCCGCCGTGGCGGCCCCGTTCATTGCAAACGTACATAAGGCCATATGAAAGGTGGTTAAGCAACCAATCTATAGAGCCCACCAAGACCCATTTGAGGATGACCCATTCAATATTTCATTTGAAAAAACTTTCGAAAAGAATGTTAGAATGGTAGCTTTTCAGAAATGTTGAACCTCAACATTTTTGTTGGAACGGTAGCTTTTCACAAATGTTGAACCTCAACATTTTTTCAAGAAATGTTGACAAAAAAATGTTGAATCTCAACAACATTTTTTCAGCGAAAAATGTGACCAGCATTTTTGGAAAAGTTGAACCTCATCATTCTTCTAGAAACATTTTGACCAACATTTTTTGAAAAGTTAAGCCTCAACATTTTTCACTTTGAACCAACATTTTTTGGAAACAAAAGGTTGAGCATCTTCTTCTTCTCTGTCGCCGGCGAGGTCCGGCACCGGCGAGCGGTGGCATGGCATGGTGGCGGCCGCGAAGCCTACTCGACCTCGCTGGGCTGCGCACAGTAGCGGCCGCGGAGCTCCTGCGCCGAGCTCAAGCAGCGGCGGTCAGTGGAGCTCGCGAAGAGCTATAGCTGCAGCGGTGTGTGGCATGGGCGGCGGTGGAGGCCGTGGTGCTCCCCGAGACGGTGGCGACATGGCATGGCCGGGTGGAGGTGGAGGCCACGGAGCACGTGTCGCAGCGGCTGCCGAGGCCACGGCAGCAATGACATCGGGCAACCAGGGGACGATGGGCGTGGTGAGTTTAGGGTTTGGAGTGGTGGAGATCCAATGCCCCATGTTACCCGCACGAATCACAAACATTGGAAGGTGATGGAGAAGAAGTTTTTGAAAGATATATAGAATTGACGGTCTCCTATATAACTTCCACAAGATAGTTAAACAATTCATTTATAAAGCCCGCAAAAGCAAAAAAAAAAATATTGAGTAGACTTCTACTATCATTATGCACATTTATATTGTTGTATTGCAAAAGTGAACGACCACACCATTCTTATGTAATCCTGCAACAAACGTGACATATTGACCTGACACTTCCATCTAACATATTTTCCTGAAAGCTTTCAACACATGTGAAAGAGTGGTTTTCAAAGTTGCGGTAGTGAGCCCCGTCATTGAAGTGGCCGCATATGGCTCAAAAGAGAAGATCAGGTGCTCTCGTGCACCCGGTCAGGGTGCATTCGTTGATGCACAACAGTACATATGCAAGCAAGACATTCTTGAACGGCGGGTAAGATTCGTGAAAACCACATGAACTAAAATGCAAAAGTGCATCATACACAACAGTACAACACTTGCATAGACCATTGCTTGTGCATCTGGGTGCACCCGATTTGCGCTCTACGCCTCAGGACATGGACGTATTTTGAAGAAGCTTCAACGCCCTTGTGTAAAGGGCATCTGCTTCAGCGCCCATGTGTAAAGGGTATCTTAGCATGGAGTCACAAATAAGGCCTTCAATAACTGTCTTAGCCAGCCAAGAATAAGGCTTCTGAGTTATTTTTTTGTTCATTTCCTTTCAGTTGAGTCGTGTGGACTTTATCCGAGCTGGAGTCCTTAGAAGAATGTGTGATAATCGTTGTTTATGGGAAACAAAAATATTTGCAGTCCCTTGAATAAATACACCTTAGCCTTTTCTCCTTAATAAATCCACATCCTGTTAGCAATAGGAACACAACTAACAATAGATGTGTTAAGTGTAAGTGTGTAACACACATGAATCGTGCCGCATTGTACAACAAAATTGGAAGGCACATAATGAAAGAAAGGGATAAACAGGTGAGATAAAAAAAAAGTGCACGCATTCTGTTCATACTCTTTTTTTTTAAGGTTTCTGTTCATACTCTTTTAGGGTGAGGCTAAAGACAATTCCTTCGGTGCTTCTCCTCTCCTCGTAACATGTGCACATCTGTTCTGCCAATAATGTTCTACAGAAACATAGCTATGCACATCTGTTCTAACGGTTGACGTACACATCCTGTCACTACGGAAAACCTCGTAGTTGCCGAGTGCCAAGTCCTTTGCCAAGTGCCAAATTTCGAGCACTCGACAAAGGGTCAATTTGCCGAGTGTCTCAGGTATGACACTCGGCAAAAATCAATCTTTGCTGAGTGTCCAACAGAAAACACTCGGCAAAATACGCACTACACTCGGCGTAAACTATAGACACTTGTCAAAAAGACCACGTGACCCTCACGTGCGCCATGCCGTTTACATCCACCGCCGGCCGTTAGCCCTTTGCCGGAGTGTCTCAGCAAGGCACTCGGCAAAGGGCAACTCATAGTGTGTAGACCTGCTGATGTCTAGACTACTACTGCATATTTACATTATTCTCCTATTGGAAAAGTGAATGACCACCATTCTCATCTAATCCCACAACAAACCGGACATATTGTGTGGAAGTCTCCATATGATAATTTTCACAACTATCTGGAACATCCATCTTCGACATTTTCCTCACGGTTTTTGGCACAGAGGAAAAAAGCTGGTTTCCAAAGCTACTGCGGTGAGCCCCATCATTGAAGTGGCAGCATACAGCTTATGACGTGGACGTATTTTGAAGAAGCTTCAAATCCCTTGTCTAAAGGGCATCTATCTTAGCATGAAGCCACAAATAAGGCCTTCTATAAACACCTTAGCTAGCCAGGAACAAGGCTTCTAAATTGTGTCTTTGTTCATTTCCTTTCAATCGGGCCGTGTGGATGTGGACTTTGTCCGAGTTTGAGTCCTTAGAACAAGGCCCATTTTTTATTCCAGATTTGATTAATTTTATAAAACTTGTGCTTTATACATTATTCTGCTCTACAGACATTTGTTTCTCTAATTGAAGTTGTGACTGGTCTGTGCCACACTGATCTGCTGCTAGCGTTGGAGCGCGCCTACCTGTTTAGGCGCATGGATTGCAGTCTATATTGTAACAAGACGTCGTCGTCATCTTAAAATTCAGCCTAACAAGACCCTTCAAATATACTACTTTGATTGAGTGTATGAGGCATTACAAGTTTATAACAGCAGCAATATATCCTCACGCACTGAAGGAAACAATCAATCAGATGATCACAGATTGATGTAAGGTGGTTCAAGGAAGAGAGATGGGTGACGATTGGCGATGTTGTTCGTTGCTATCTAGTTATTTCTAGTTTTTACCGGGCCAATTTCTAGTGTGTTATGGACTTTGTTTGTCTTTGGAGCCCAACAGTCTCCTGTAACCTAGGCAACTAGAGCAGCCTACGTACTTATTAGTTCTCATTTTCTCTATTTTTTTATGACTACAAATTTTGTACATGTTCCATCAAATTCTTTGAAAAAAAAAAACCTATTTCAGGAAATTGTAGAAGAATCGACATTCTGTTCTGCACCTTTTACAGTTTGGTTCATAACTTGCTATGTATTGATGGCCTGAATCGTAAGTTTAGAGTTAGAGGTGATTATGCATAGATTGCACTAAAAAATATTGTCACCCACGTACGGTACCTTTTCCTACCTCATGCTGCCTCCTTCGTCATACCACCTTAAAGCTGCAGCCAAGTGCCACAAGGCTAGCTGGGTGCATGAGTGTACTGTGCTTTTTTCAACAAGAAAGATTATCATCATAGCCGGATTTTGTACCATGGTGAGTTTAAATAGTTGAATTTAAAGGCCATCTGCAATTTGTATTGTCAATACAGATTTTAAGATGTTTTCCGGTAACCCGTTAATTAGCATAGATAATCACTTTCGTGGTAGAGTCGGGACATACTTTTCGGCTCTGAAATTTGATCCATCAGGTATTATAGTTGTATATGCATGCATTCTTTAATTTGTTACTATATGCTTTTGTTTTTCAATTTTTTTCAGTTATAAAATCTTTTGTGCTACTTTTTACCAATCAGTCGCGTGCCTAAACCGCCCCCATACTGTGTACATCTGTGAAACCTAATAGCAGCAAATATCAGAGACTCTTCAGGAACAAAATCTGAGACCGGCCGGCCAGATGCAAGCAAATAAATCACCCAAGCAAACAAATCAATTTCAAGATGTAGCGTGGCAAACATTCCAAAACCCACTTCGAATCGCAAGTATCCTACCTACGTTTCCGCTGCGTTCGTTCGCCCGCGCATGCAGCCATCCTCATCGGCGGCGCCGCCGGCATCGCCGTCGTCCATGCCGCCGCTCAACTTCGACAACCCCAGTAAGATCGTCGGGCTCGACTACTCCGACGACCACGTCCTCCACGCCCCGTCCCTCCGCTTCGCCGTCACGCCCACCCCTTTCGGCGCCGGCACCGGCGCCCGGGACAGCGACGACGGCCGCCGCCTCATCGCCGCCGTCGACGCCGCCCTCGCGCGCCGCTCCGCCGCCGGAGACGATGTCGACGTCGACGACCTCGAGATCAACTTCGTCTACGGGTCCCCGAGGAACAGGTACATCGGCATGGCCTCCGGCGGGTTCTACCTGTTCCGGCACGGCCACGCCGCCGACATCACGTCCCGCCACGTCGCCGCCTGGCTCCGCTTCGCCGAGCGCCGCGTCACCGGCCGCTTCACGCTCGCCGTGCCCGTACTGCCTCGGCAGCACGCGAAGAAAACGGCGGCGGCGCGCCGCCGCCGCCGGAGAGGAAGCTCTACGCGGAGATGCCGGCGTCGGCGAGGTGCTCGGCGATGAGCCTCACACTGGGCAACGCCACCGTCTCCGTCCCAGCCGTCCCGCAGGCGCCGCCGCGTTCGCCGCGCTCGCCGACCTCCATCTCAGCCACGCGCGGATCCCGGCGACGGGCGCCAACGAGCGGAACCTCGGCGACATGCTCTCCGCCGGCAGCTGCCCGCGTCTCCGGCGGCTCCGGCTGGAGCACGTCGCCGGGCTCGCCGCGCTCCGGCTGCGCGCCGCCGCGACGCTCGAGGAGCTCCGGCTAAACAACGTCCGCGACATGGCGGCTCTGGAGCTCGACGCGCCGTGGCTACGGGCGCTGCACGTCGCCGACTGCTACAAGCTCGCCTCTGACGACGCGACGGTGGCCGTCTCGGCGCCGAGGCTGGAGACGCTGGCGTGCGCCGACATGTGCCGCCCGGAACGCCTCCGGTTCGACGGCGCGGCAAATGTGCGGCGGTTGGATAAGATCTTCCTATGGTCGCACGGCCGCCCGGGAGTTTATAGCAATGCCGGGGCCGTGTGGCTCCTGCAACACTGCAGTGCTGCCAATAGCCTTGGCGTGCACATATCGCCGCCTGTGGTATGTATTATTACTGGATCACTCCTCATTGCAAAGTTGAGTTGCATTCATGATTTCCAAAGTTAGGCTATTAAGTTGACGAATGAAATTAAGTTTTCCAATATGGTTTCATGTGTTAGCTATCATTTAAAGCTAATTGTGAGACCATCTGATAAGTGATCATTGGGAGTTAATGAATGTGCGAGAGATGAAACTCAAGCTCTTTTGATGGAGTTTTATTCTTGTTTCATAGCTCTTGGTAACTATGCACACCAAGTCTTATCCTTATGAAACCCAACTTATATCTCTCTTCATAAATTCTATGATATGTGTCATCTTTCTTTTTGTTTACGTGGCATGCCATTTAATAAGAATTAAACACATATAAAACTCGTACCAAGAACAACCTTATGGGTGCATGCATTTACTGTCAATATAATATCAGAGTTGTCTGATTTCGATTTGGAATCACATTAAAATATTTTCATGACTCTATTACAATTATTCTAGCACTTGAAGAAGTTTATGTTCAGTTGCAAACCATGTCTGGAAACAAGACGTACCCTCTGGTACTGTTATTTCTTCTTGATTTCGATTTCATGCCGTCGCCAACTGGTATATTCATGTCATTAATAAATACTTTTGTATCGAATCTATTAGAATTATTCTAGTACTTGTGGAAATGTTTGTCCAGTTGCATGCATGCCTAAAAATAAGATTTACTCTGTTATTTCTAATTTTGTTGTTCTGCAACATATCGTGTCACAGACCATCGCCTGACAATACCTTATTATTTTTCTTCCTTGCACCTTCAATCTGGATGCCAAGGCCAAAAATTGGAAGGATATGGAGGAGATGATGAGCCCTGTGCCACAACTTCCCAACATTACCAGCTTGACCATAGATGCACAGTGGCAGCACCTTGAAGCAAGCGTTGCCAAACTCATTGCAAAATGCAGTAGACTCGAGCGCCTTACAATTGACATCTCCAGGCCGGTGAGTCCATTTTTATGAGAAGTTGAGCATATCCTGAAGCGCAGTTAATGACTGCTTTACAAAACCCAGTAAATTTTTTGTTTCCACTGATATTATCGTTCGCAGTGCGATCCATGCTCGAATCCTCGTTGCTTCTGCTACCGGGAAGCTGGTTGGGATGATCAGAACATCTCTCTGGAGCACCTTCGAGAGGGCAAGATCACCGGCTTGCGGCCATCAGATGACCATTTAAGCCTCGTGCAACGAGTAATTGCGAGTGCACCAGCGCTTGAGAGGATGACCGTGGAATTGTACATTGGCAAGGAGCTAGACTGCAGCAGCATCCCTTGCAACAGAGGGCATTGGGCTCCTTGTGTTAGTGGACAGTCATCGAGAAGGGTCTGTAACCAAGCGTATGAATGGACACCAGGTAAGAAAAGGGACGCAGGACAACTTGTCGTGCACCCAGGAAAACGAAGTCTTCATCCTTTACTGTTTTGCTCGAAAACTAGTTGTGTGCTTCCGCGTAAACGGAGCAATGAAGACTTGTAACCTTTACCCTGTTGGAGGTTTGTGTGTTGGCATGAGAATCCATGTTTTTGTGTCGATGGATAGTCATATTTCTCCATGTTAGTAATATGGCATGGTTTGATTTAGCTGTTAGTTTTAATCTTCTCTAATAGCTTTGAATAGATCATGAGAAGCAAGTCACATGTATAAGTTCATTGATTTGGAAATCCCTGGGGACAGTATATATATAAGAACACACCAATATAAAAGGCTTATCATTCCATTCAACAAGTTACAGGTTACATTAATTAGAATATTACAATGGGGCTCCTCACAACATGTTTGTCGGAGACCCACCTGATGCTTCCCTCAGCATGCCTAGTTCCATTGGCATCCCAAGTTAAGCTCACAGTAAATGTTTTCTTCTCATTTGCCTTGGTAAATTCAAGCTTACTTGGCGACACTGATGCTGTTACTTCCTTTGGCATCTTAATATCCACAGTGTAGGATGAACTTGCATCTCCTACATTGGTGACTGTCCTAGTCACCACAAGTTTGCCGGTGCTGGCAGTTACTGCAATTGAAGGATAGTTCAGCTCAGCTTCAGTGATTTTTCTTCCTGCTCCACAGGCACCCTTGTGACTTGTGATTATCTCAACTTGTGAATCTCTGTAACCAAGACCACAAAGAAATGAAATGTACTGCTCCTCATCAATGTCATAGATTAGACCCGGATTGATAGCTTGAGAGGGGTTAACATGTCCCGCTCCAATGCTGAAATGCCCGGCAGGATTGAGCTTCTCATCTAGGATTGGCTTCTTGTTATTATCTAGCACATAGGCGGTTGTCATGATTGCTGACTTGATTGCCGCAGGTGACCAATCTGGATGTGCGCTCTTGATAATAGCTGCAATTCCACTAAGGTGAGGTGCAGACATTGATGTTCCAGATAAGGTATTAAACGCCATATTCTTTTGACCTGCTGCTCCCGGTCCAACCTTGAATGGCCAAGCTGCAATGATATTCACTCCTGGGCCGATTATGTCAGGCTTAAGAATACCAGGGGTTTGAGTACTTGGGCCGCGAGAAGAGAAGAAAGCAACCACAGGAGCTGGAGTAGTTCCCAATGATGTGCCATTGAAGACAATTGATGCCGTCGGCTTGTCTGAGTTCTTCATATACTCTCTAATTTTGGCAGCATCCATGGCATTGATATATGATGCTGGTAGGATATGCGCTGCAGCAAAAGTATTCTGTCCACTCTCCTCTTTTCCAAGCACTATCACCCCAGCACCCCCAGCAGCATGAACAGTTTGTCCAAGCTGGAGTTGGCCACGAGAACCATCAAGGTCGCAAGCAACAACCTTCCCTTTAACTTCTTCAGAGCCAAATTCAGGCACCAGTTGCAAAGAATCAAGGTTAGATGGTTGGTAGGCTGACTCACCAACAAATGAACGGCCATCTCCAAGCTTGACAATTGCTTCCATCTGCCTGTCCACTGTGCTTGCAGCAACCGTCAGGACCCAGGGTGCTTCATTCTGTACTGTGCTGGGTAATGGGCCCGAATTCCCTGCAGAACAACTGACAAATATCCCTTTCCTCATGGCAGAGAATGAACCAATTGCCAGAGTATCTTCATGGAATGGCATTGACTTACCACCGAGTGATATGGACAAGATGTCAACACCATCGGCGATTGCTGCATCCATTCCTGCGATTATGTCAGAGGCATAGCATCCACGTCTATTGCATACCTGATACACAGCAATGTGTGCATGTGGAGCCATGCCAGATGCAGTACCATTTCCACTGCCAAGCACACTTGCACCTTCAACAGATCTTCCAGCAGCTGTGCTTGCAGTGTGTGTTCCATGGCCAACGCTATCTGTTGGAGGATATGAGCCTCCATATAACGACCTGCCGCCGATCAATTTCTTGTTGCATTTGACGTTGGTCCCAAAGTTGCAGGACCCACGCCACTTGGATGGTGGTGGCTTCATTCCTTCATCATCAAACGACATGTGCGAAAAATCTATCCCGGTATCTAGTACCCCTATTATGATCCCCTCGCCCATCCCTGTGCTACTCCAAACCCCTCCGTTGGGCCGCAGCCCCAAGAAATCTGGAGTGCGGGTTGTCAAGAGTGGTACAAGGTAATCTTCATACACCTTAAGGACGCCATCTCTGTTCGTAACATACTCTACCTCATCTTTTGTAAGGTTCACAGAGAAGCCAAGAATGGCTTCGCTGTAGGTATGGATGAACGGTGTGCCAGACCTGGGTGTACTCACTAATGGAGGAAGGAACGATCTATACCAGGTCTCAAGGTTGGTGGAGCTCATGAGAGTGGAAAAGTTTGGTGGAGGGCGCACACGTACGATGTATGTGGATCGGCTAGATCTTTCACGGTTTCCATGGATGGCAGTTGCTGTGGTACAAGCTAGAAGGCTTGCAAGAACAAGCAATGCCGAATGGAGTCTAGGATCCATAGGTGAAGGCTGGAAACTGGAGGAGAGAATTGTTTGTAAAGAGCATGGTTGCTAGCCTATTTATAGAATGAATTTGACTATCTCGGTATCTTCAAGGTGTTTGTGATATCCATATGTAGATGGAGCTTACTCATTGGATATGTTCTATTGTGAACATTTATGGCCGGAGACACGATACAGGTGGTTTCTACTCTTTGGATACCTTTGTCATAATTAGAGTTTTCTATATTAGAAGAAGGATACGGTGTAGGGCAGCCTTCTCCCACATTACAATTATTTTTTTTATGGTCAACTGGGGGAGAGAATCCCCCACCTGAATAAATTGATTGGGCTAGTGCTCACTGATAAGATTTATTTTCATTTCTTAGTACACAATGTTAGTGTAATATTTATGGCTACAGGTAGAGCTTGGTTTTGAATGGATTCGATATCTCTCTAATAGCATTTAAAGTATATAGATATGTGGATTTTTTTTCTCTCAAATGCCTTGAAAGTCGGTAATCATATTTATTAATGGAGATAGGTTTTGATAATACAGAGTATATAAATCCATTGTCATTTAATTAGAACTGTGTGGAGCCTTTGTTCATTAATTTTGAATCCTTGTTTGGATATTTTTGGCAACTCTGGATTGAAGTTCTTTATTTTCACCAAACTAATTAATTCAACAATTGTTTATAGATTGTAGGTGATAAATCTTAACAGTATATAAATTGAAATATGACATTATTGATCGTTACTAAAAAGGGTGGCCTTTGGTGTAGTGGTAGAGTTTCACCGCCTGTGACCGGAAGGTCTAGGGTTCAAGCCCTAGCTTCTGCACATTTATGTGTAGGTAAGACTATTCGCTAAACAATCTATTCCCAGACCACGCATAGTGCAGGGAGCCTACGACACTGGGTACGCCCCATTTTTTATTGACCGTTTCCGTGTTTTAGATATCCTTGAAGTGATTAGAATTTTAATAAGGATATCTAAAATCCAGAGAAATGATCTCAAATGATAACATATTGCATAACCCAAGGACAATGGACCCATATCCGAATGGTCACACTGGTGCTAGAAAAAATAGATCTTTTGTTTTGTACAAAAGTTATAATCTTTCCATGACCATAATCCTATCAACACGTAATGCTATCGCTCCTGGATCTTAAGATATATTACTAGCAGCAAAAATCAGAAAAAAACTAAAAATAAAAAACAGTACCATTGCCTCAAATCTCAATCATACATGTTCATCAACTAATACTAGTGCACTAGATTCCTGTTGTAAACAAGCGATCATCATCCCATCTAATAAACCAAACTTTGGCGTGATTAGAACTGAGGGGCATGAATAGAGGATCAAAGTCAGCGGACACAGGAATTCTCCACGACTAGGTTCAATCGCCAGCAGCTTAGGCAATAATGGCCGTCGTGGAGCAGCCTCAGCTCGGCAGCACTGTAACATCATTCGAGATTCGAGAACACCCTCTTTTAAGAAAACCATGGCAGCAACATTTCGACCATAGACACACCCTCAAGATGTTGCACACCATAGTAGCTTCCAATATATGTTCATAAGAAAATCATTACCAGTACTCGTCAAATATAAAAAAGCGTGCAGAAAAGAGTAACAAACTATTCTAGCAGCTAAATAAATAAAAAATATTAGCGCTTCCAATAATCAGAGATGTATTGATTTGATTTGTAATGAAGTTTTCCTCTTTTTACGTTCACCCTGACATTTACTAACTAGAATGTACTGAAAATTGGTTACTTCATACCGAGCATCGCTAACTTTGGTGCCAATCCCAAGTTATGGATTACTGACACATGACTTGCTTGACATTACCAATACTCTCTTCAACTATATAAAAAAGGCCTACAGAAAATATTTAAAAAACTATTCTAGCTGCTAAATATAAACCCATTATATTAGCTAAAAACCCTACAAAACCCTAAAACTTTGATAAAATATGATCACGTCCGTCTTCTTCTTCTTCCAGTTTTTTATCCAGTGTCCACTCGTAAGCTTTGGTACGACCTCGTTTCGAAGAATCCATGGGACAAGCAGCCCAATGCCCTCTGTCACCAGGGATACTGCTGCACTCTAGATCCTTGCCGACGTACAGCTACACACGGTCATCCTCTCGAGTGCAGGTGCACCTTCCATCATAACCTGCACAAAACTCATGTGGTACTTGCATGGCCAAAAGTGGGTGAACTTCACTTCTCGAAGGTGCTCCATAGAGATCTTCTGGTCATCTTTCCCATTGCAGAAGCACTGAGGCTTTGAGCATGCATCGTTCTGCAAATACAAATTAATGATCCAAAGTGTTGATAGTTTGATCCATAGACATCATCTGCTGGATTCTTTCAGTGCAAATCTAAATTTTTCCTCAAAAGAAAATTGTTATCTTGGTCTTACAGCGCATTCGATGTTAATGGAGAGCCGTTCCAGCCTGCTACATTTTGTGATCAACCCAGCAATGATGGATTTCAGATTGTGCCAGTGCCCTGGACCAATTTCAATGCTTAAGTCTGTAGCGTTGGGAAGTTGTGGCACAAAACTCGTCATGTCCTGAATATCGTCCCACTGCTTCATTGTCTGGTCCTGATGATCAATAAATGCACAAGAAAACAAATAGAAAGATTATGTTAAGAGATACAAAAACAATAAGATGGATTAGTCCAGGAGGTTTATGGAATTAATTGCAACTGAATAGTTAAACACCAAAATTATTAAATTTTTAAGAGTATGCAGAAGTTTTAAACACTGTCAATAGCAATTTTTATCCAACTGCTGCTTAAGAAGAGAACGATCAAGGAAGGCAGTAGCAGTATACCCATGGCGTTGATAAGTCCAAGCCTAGGCTATCCGCGGCGGCGCAGTGCTGCAACAGCCACACAGCCCCATCGTTGCAGCGGTCACCATTGTTACCGTGAGAGCAGAGCGAGATCTTCCCCAGGCGCCTGACAGCCGCCGCGCCGTCGAACCGCAGGCGGTCCGGGTGGCACGCCTCGCCGCAGGCCAGCACCTCGACCCGGGGGGCCGAGATCCTCGCCGTCGCGTCGCGTCGTGATCCAGCAACCTGAAGCAGCGGGTGATGCGCAGCTCCCGGAGCCCCGGCGCGTCCACCTCCAGCGAGTTCAAGCCATGGATCTCCTCCAGCCGGAGCTCCTCGAGCGTGGCGGCGGCGTCGATCCGGAGCGCGACGAGCCCGGCGATGTGCTCGAGACGGAGCCGCCGCAGCCGCTCGGGGACGGGTCGGGGACGGAGCTCCAGGGAGTCGCCCTGCCATGCACGAAGCTCGGGGACGGGTCTCCTATGCGGATGTTGTCAGGGGTCATCGCATCAACTCCGCCAACAACTTGTCGTGTCGCTCCAAAGAGCCTATGCAAATGTGGCACCGGCAGCACAACATCCGCACTCCGTCCTGGAGCAACCCCCCTGCACGGCACGCTGACCGCCACGTTTACGCTGATCGCCACGTTTACAGGCGCAAGGTTGAGGATAGGGCCAACCATGCTGCCCCTACAGGCTGTCACGTCAATCAGCCACCGGAGCCAGGATGGACGCCGGTCAAGGAACGGTCAAGGAGGAAAAGAAGAGTGAACATTCAGGGGGACACCACCGGACAGGCCAGCGTCAGCACAACGCTCTTTCAAGACCTCCACTCCCACCCGGGCTCATTGCTTTCAGGAGGGCAACGACCGGTCGGTGCTTCGTTTGTCTAGCACACGACCACTAGACCTCCTCCTACCGAGACCCCATCCGATGCTTCCACTGTCGTCGCTCGGGGCACAAGGCGGCCGCCTGCCCGTCTCGCCGCCTAAGCCCACCACGGCACCACACCCGCCACAATGAGCGTTCTACCTGGGCGCCGGTCAACGATGGGCGCCGGGACGACCGGACCTCCCGCACCGACAACGTTGCTGCAAAGGTGGGTGAACGCAAAGTTGATCGTGAAGGTCGCCAGCACCCGCCCCCTCCAAGGGTGCACGAGCGGAGCAACGAACACCGTGAAGCTAACCGCCGCGATCGCGAGCGTCACGACCATGCCGACGAGCACCCGGACTTCAACAACTACTTCGGCCAGTGGTACGACATCGTCGACGATCCACGTGGTCAGGGCATCACCGGGGTGCTAGCCACGGTCATTGGCCGAATGCCACTCGCAGAGAATGAGCTATCCGCAACCCCCATAAGCAGCGGCCATCTTTGGACCCAGTGCTAATGTGGCTTTAGCATCGGGCCGCTAGCAGCCGCACACAGGCGCGCGCAGCGCGCGTCGGGGGGGGGGGGGGGGGGGGGGGGGGAGGGCATTTAGCATCGGTTGCTGCCAGCAACTAGTGCTGAATGCCCACCTTTAGCACCGGTTGTAGCTAGCAACTGGTGCTAAATCTTGCGGCACATTTAGCATCAGTTGTAGCCAGCAACCGGTGCTAAATCTCGTGGCACGTTTAGCAACCGTGGAATAAAATGCGCAAACGATGCGTAACTAGTAGATAAGCACCACGTATACCAACCGATCTCTACTGTGATCCGGCCACAGATTGGGGCCCCCGTGACGGCACCACAGCACCCGTCTTAAGACAGGACGACGAACCCGCAAGTGGAAGTTCTAACTCACACACTCTAGACTCACACTCTAGTGAGAACTAAACAAAGGAATGAAGAACAAGACTATACTCTAAATAGAATATGCATGAATACTTACTTTATTCTACCTGAGATATAGCAGCATTCCTCGAGCTACAAGCAAGAGATGTGGACAAACAAACAAAGGATATAAAGCAAGCACCCACTGCTTAGAGGATACTGAAAGCATCTATTTGAAGCATTATAGAAAGGTTGTTTACATGCTGAAAGCATCTATTTGAAGCATTATAGAAAGGTTGTTTACATGGGTCATCGTCAATTTCTTCCTTCGAAGCACGAACTACGAAAGAAATGTCCGCATTTTGGCGGGAATGCCGACCACCGTACAAAGCCGATACACCGCACTGGACAAGATGTATTTGATATGGTGAACGATGTATAAGTAATCTTTGGAAAGGGAGATGGAAGCTAACCTGTTAAGACAGGTGAGGATGGGCGTGCCGCGATGTGGAAGAAAAAGTCTCTTTTGGGAGCTGCCTTATTGGAAATTGTTAGAGGTCCGCAACGCAATTGATGTGATGCATCTGACTAAGAATCTTTGCGTGAACTTGATCAGCTTCCTGGGTACCTATGGGAAGCCAAAAGATACACTGGAAGCACGACAGGAGCTGAAATATTTGAATGTATGGAATGATCTACATCCAGAAAACAGAGACAAAGAACGCAAGTACCTGCGTCCCGCCAGCTTCACTCTTAGCAAAGAGGAGAAGGCAAGCATGTTTGAATGCTTGAACAGTATCAAGGTCCCGTCAGGCTATTCCTCCAATATTAAGGAATAATAAATATGAAAGATAATAAGTTCACAAACCTCAAGTCTCACGACTGTCATGTGTTGATGACCCAACTGCTTCCCGTCATACTATGTGCATTCCTTTATGCAATTTCTTAGAAGGTGATCAATCCTGATGATTTGGATAGGCTACAGAACGACGTGGTCCAATGTCTTGTCAGCTTTGAGATGATATTTTCGCCATCCTTCTTCAATATTATGACACATCTATTGGTTCACATCGTCAAAGAGATTCGTATACTGGGCCCGGTAAATCTTCATAACATGTTCCCTTTTGAGAGATACTTTGCTGTCCTGAAGAAGTATGTACGTAACCGTGCTCGTCCAGAAGGATGCATTGCTAAGGGATACGAAAGAGGGGAGGTCATTGAATTCTGTGTTGACATTATCGAGGACCCCAAGCCAGTTAGGGTGCCTGAATCACATCATGAGGGGAGACTTGGTGGAAAGGGCACACTAGGAAGAAAGACGATGGTAATCAGAGACATGCTGGCAATTCGTAAAGCACATCTCACAGTTATACAGCAGTCAGCCTTAGTTGCTCCATATATCGAGGGGCACATGAAGATTCTCTACGAAGAAAATCCAGGAAAGACTGCGACCTTTATTTAACGTCAGCACAATAGTACTTTAGCAGATT
This sequence comes from Urochloa ruziziensis, assembly GCA_015476505.1. Classification (NCBI taxonomy): domain Eukaryota; kingdom Viridiplantae; phylum Streptophyta; class Magnoliopsida; order Poales; family Poaceae; genus Urochloa; species Urochloa ruziziensis. The sequence goes on along the minus strand of CM027121.1, from coordinate 47,292,992 downwards.
GGTTGCGAGAACGTCTGATGGGTGTTGTGGTATTCATGCGCAACTAGCCTTTCTATCTAGGGGTCCATCAACCACGATCTTAAAATTCCAAGGCTATGACATAAATGGGTATACATTTTACACAAGAGCCCAAATAAGAAGAGCACCAACCAAAACAGTGATGTCCGGATCGATGCGACCGACACCAATGGCAATAAGAACTCTTACTATGGTGTCATAGAGGAGATATGGGAACTGGAATATGGACCTTTGAAGATCCCACTGTTTAAGTGTCAATGGGTGAAACTGATTGCAGGAGGAATTACAATTGATGAGTATGGGATGACTATAGTGGATCTAAACAAGATTGGGTTTCTGGACGAACCGTTTGTCCTAGAAAAAGATGTGACACAAGTTTTTTTATATAAAAGACATGGCTAGCAAATCAAAGAAAGGGTCGGGCAAGCAATCCGACCCGAAAAAACAATTGGACTCAACAAAAGACGAGACAAAGCGTCATATAGTTCTTCCTAGAAACAGAAAAATCGTAGAAGTTGAGGATAAGACAGATGAAGATTATGATATGCTCGACGGTCGGCCTCCATTCTCGGTGACTGCTGACCCAAGCATCCTGTTAGCAGCAGAGGAGACACCCTATCTACGTCGCGATCACAATCACGGGACATTTGTGAGGGGAAAGCTTGTTAGTGTTCAAGTAAACAATGATAATGTATAATTTAATTGCACTATGATGTAATTTGTAATATTATCTTAAAGTTAATTGTATATATATTTTTTTCAAACATTTTTAGTTTCAATTTGCAATTTTAAATGGCTTAATATTTTATTTTTAACCTAAATAGTTGCGGCTAAATAGATGTGGCTAATAATATTTCTGTTATAACCTAAAATGGAAGTGACACCATATATTGTATTTCAATAAATTTTTTATGTTTTAATTATAACCTAAATAAAAAGACTAATAATCTTTTTATTATAACCTACACCCCTAATATTTTAAGGATTTTTTTGTGTTTCATTTTATATATAACAAATATATTGAATATAGCATCGGGTATTTGCAAAACCCGGTGTAAATACAAAATTGCGTCAAAAAACTCGCGCGAAACGAAACAGGGGCACCTTTAGCACCGGGTGGACCAAAGAACCGGTGCTAAAGGTGATCCTGTTTCGGTTGGCGCAGGTGGAGGACATTTAGCACCAGGTCTAGCCAAGACACGGTGCTAACCCTAAACATTTAGCACCGGCTGACCTTTAGCACCGGGTCGAGGCTACACCCGGTGCTAAAGGGCTGACCTATATATATAACACTTAAAATTTTTGGCCAGCGCCGCCTCCTTCGTCTTCCTCTCCAAATTGTGCCCTTCATCTCCCTCGACCCCTCCGCCGCCGCCCCGACTACGGCCGCAACACCGACTCCGGCCGCCTCGACCCTCCCCGGCAGTGGCGCCATCGACTCCAGCCGCCTCTCCTCCCCAGCGGCAGCGGCGCGCGCCCCGCCCCTGGCCGGCCTTCTTTGCCGTCAACGTCGGCTGGGCGTCCCTGCCCGCGGCGCCCTCCACGACCACCGCGCTGTCGTTCCCCGCGACGCCCTCCACCCACGACCCCTCCACCCCGCCCGGCCGCACGCCGTCCTGCCGCCGCCACCCACTGTCGTCCGTCCCCGGCGGGCCGTTCCCGCCCGCGGCACCCTTCCCGTCCACCGCGCCGCCATTCCCGGTGACGACATCCACCCACGACGCCCGCCCTTGCTCCAGCGGGCCGCCGTCGTCAGTACAGCCGCCGCCACCACCACCGCGCCGCTGTCGCCCCCGCGCCGCCGCCGGCCCCGTCGCCATCCGAACGCTTCACCGACGCCCGTCGCCATCGGCCCCATTCTCGGCCGACCGAACGCGAGCTCCAGCGGCCCTCTCGGCCCCGTTCTTCAACGGCCGAACGCGAGCTCGATCTTCTCAACGCGGCTGCTTGCGAATGCGAGCTCGTCTGAAGCAGGCCACGTGCGACCCCGTGACGTCTGCCGAACGCGAGCTCGTCTCAAAGCCGGCCGCAGCGCGAACGCGATCTCGTCTCAAGCCGACCGCACGTAAGCCTTCGTATGTGCATGCGTGAACCCCACCGGCTGCATTAGTTGCTTAGTTAGGGTTAATGATACTTAGAATATTTAGTTAACTTATAATATTCATTTGACTTATAATCTTTATTCGACTTGCATAATTATCTTGAAAATTTTGCTGATTTAATTTTTAATTGTTTTTAAATTGTAGATGATGTCCATCTCTGATAAAAATCTCGAGCAGCACAAGATCGACGCAATTGCAGAACAACTAGTGGGATTTATTTGGGACGAGATCGTCAATGTCGGAGGAGAATTTCATTACGAAGATTAATGGGATCATCCGGACAACTCAAGTCGTCGTTCCTCCTCCGCTCGTCCTAGTTCCTTTGTCGGTCCTAGTGGTAGATCGCAATGCATAGATATTTAGTTATAATATAAACTAAACTCTTTTGGCACTAAGATGTAACTCTTTTGGCATTATGATGTAATATATATGTCTTTTTTATGCTTATACAGCCTTATACGAATACTAATGTAGTACGACATCCGTATTAGAACAAATACGTATGCAAAATACGTATACAAACTAATATGTGGGTAGCTGAAAAAGGAAAAATAAATCTTGATATTTAGCACCAGTTGGTAACACGAACCGGTGCTAAAAGGGCTCGTGCAGACGCCACATGTGCATCCCCTTTAGCACCGGTTTGGGGCTAGACCTGGTATTAAAGGGGTTGAAGGGGTTTCCCAACCGGCATAGATAAGTGTTTGTCCAGTAGTATGTTTGCATGAAAAACATGCTCGAACAGGTCAACATTAGGCCACCACGCACTGACGAGGACGCGCTGTATACCTGTCACAAACGACAAGTCACGCTGGCCCAAGGCAAGTAGTGCATGGCGACGGTGAAAAATTCTGACGCTGGCCCAAGCGCGTCAGCAAGGAGACCACCCTGGATGGGGTACGTCGCAGTTGCCACGGACGAGGGCGCGGCGGCGCTCGGCAGGCGCGACATCGTGGTGGCGTGGCGCGGCGCGCTGACGATAGCCGAAGCCATCAAGGACCTCGTCGAGTTCGTGCCGGCGCACGCCAAGTCTGTGCAGGGCTCCGCGGCCACGGCGCACCCGTTGGCGCTCATGCACAGCGGCTTGCTGTCCGTGTACCGCTTTTGTTGTACACCGCATATGCGGCGGGACAGCGCCCACCGTAACCCCCGTGCATGCATGCAGCTGTCCCTAAACCATGTGATGGTCCCTTGCACAGTCCGCATGTAAGTATGCAACCCACACAGTGGTGGACCCAGCAGCGCATGCAATTAGTGGATCAAAAAAATCATACCTTCTAAATTAAATGTTCAAATTAAATTCTGATTGTACCACTGTATTCTTTACGATAAGATCTTCAAAACTAGACTACACTCAATAATGTTTGAGTGCTCTTTTTGTTGGAACAATTTTTTTTGAAGTTGGAACATTTTATCGTGAAGCTGGAACAATTGCACCCTGCTCATGGTGAATTTGTTCCGACCGTTGACGAAATTGTTCCGCCTTCGTAAAAATATGTTCTAAAAAAATTAAATCAAAATATAGTCAAGTGTGGTCTGGTTTTGTAGATCTCATCACAACAAATGTAGTGGTACAATCAGAATTTGTTTGGCTACTTGGTTCATAAAATACGAATTGTTTTTCAAGTTCCCCTCTTATGGGCTGGCACGTAAAACAGTGCAGGAGGTGGGGAAATAGCTGTTGCGGTGACCGATGGGGCGCCGCACATGCGCCCCCTAGTCGCTCCCGTCCGTGTACACCACCAGCAACCCCGACTCCGAGCTCGGCAAGAACAAGCGCCAGGGCAGGGTTTTTTTTCCCGACCTGTGGCCCCAAACCGCCGCCCACCGGTAGCGGTTTACCGGACCGGTTTGACCGGTAACCGCCCCAAACCGGTGGAATTCAAATTCTCAAATTTAAACCTAGTGTAATCTGTTGTGACCGGTTTATCGGTCGGTTTGAGCGGTTTACCGGCCGGTTTGACGGGTTACAGATGCATGGAAAAAATAAATATTTAAAAAAAATTTGCATGAGCTATGCGCATATTAATGTCCAAAGTAATAATTTATAATTATGCATACAAATGGGTGGGGTGTTAACTGAGTGTAGGAGTTGATGGGCCTTCACAGGTCGCGCCTGTTTTTTCTTTTTTTTATTTAACTTTGAATTCTCGCAAATTGTACTAAATGAATAAATATTTGAAAAAACATTACACCATTACATTTGTCGCAGCTTGAAGTATTTTTGGGAATTTTTTTAGATTTTTTAATTTTTGAATTTAAATTTAAAATTTGAATTGGGCCGGTTTGTAACCGACCGGAACCGGTACCGGTCCGGACCGGTTACACCAGTAACCGCGGTTTCCGGACCGGTTCCGATCGGGATTTTTAACCCTAGCGCCAGGGACCAGGTTTTCGAGGAGGTAAGGAGGCTGGTGGAGCTATACAAGGGCGATGACAAGGACATGAGCATCATCGTCGTCGGCCGCAGCCTCGGCGCGTCGCTCTCCATCCTCAACACCGTCGACCTCGTCAGCAACGGCGTGAACAAAGAAGCACCGGTGACGGCCATCGTGTTCGCGTGCCCGCACATCGGCAACCAGTCTTTCAAGGATGCCTTCGATTCGTTCAAGGACCTCAAGGCCCTCCACATGAAGAACAAGATAGACCTCGTGCCCAAGCTCATGGAGTGGTTGCCTGACCTGGGCGTCACGCTGCCCATCGACACGAGCCTATCGCCGTACATCAAGGACCCCAAGGGCACAGCTCACAACCTCGAGTGCTACCTGCACGACGTCGCTGGCGCCACCGAAGGAGGGTTTGACCTTGTGGTGGACCGTGACCCGGCGCTGCTCAACAGGGACGCCGACGTGCTCAAGGGCAAGAACGACAAAGGCAAGTGGGAACTCAAGGATTTTGAGTAGATATAACTATATATCTGTCGAGTTACATAATAATTCAAGCCGTCCTCTGCTTTATATATTACTCCTACCAATAATTAATAATGCATACAATATCGTCATCGATTTCGTATGCTCTCTTGTTTATTTGCTAGTTTCATTTCCGGACTATGTTTCTGTTTGTGTTGTTCCCATTTTCAGTAACATATGTTATGATGAGAATTCTGTATGTGCATTCCTCAGGCCATGCTGGCACACACCATACATGTTTATAATTTCGAATAAACATTATTGAATATCCTGATGAGCTTCTTAATTCTATGATAAATTTGGGCATTCTCCTTGACATTTTTGTGTGTTCTAAGGGCTCTTTTGCATCTTGAATAATCATTTTAGTTTTGTTCACAACCACCCGCAAGGAGGGGGCCACCGCCAAGGACCACCAGCAGAAGACTTGCCACGCAAGATTGAGAGGTTCATCCATCTCAAAGCCCCTACCTTCAGCTACTCAGAGGACCCCATTGATGCAGACGACTGGTTGAGGATCATTGAGACCAAGCTAGACCTCACTGACTACTCCGACGAAGAGTGCGTCGTCATAGCCGTCCACCAGCTTGAAGGGCCTACCAAGGCGTGCTGGGACAGCTACAGTGCAATGCACCCGAATCCTTCCAACATCACTTGGGAGGAGTTCTGCTAGGCCTTCTGTGACCAGCACATCCCGAGGCAGGTGATGGTACAGAAGGCTCAAGAGTTCCGCACTATGACACGGGGATCGATGAAGGTGGAGGAGTACGAGCGCCACTTCACAAGGATGATGCGCTATGCTCCGGAAGGCACCAACACCGAGGAGAAAAGGCAGTTCTGGTTCCACAGGGGCTACACCGCAGTATCAAGCAGATCGTGGCAGGAAGTGACTTCCCTTCGCTTCGCCACATGGTGACCCGCGCTATTGGAGTTGAGAATGAGATATTGGACTTTGAGGGCAGCCTGAGAGTGAAGAAACGCAAGCATGAGCAGATATCCCAAGACAGGCCGTTCCAAAGGCCGCACTAGTGGACAGAGCAACCCATAGAGGTTCAACCACCGCCCAGGTCAGAGTCAGCCCAACCGCAGCTACCGCCCAGGTCAGAGTCAGCCTAACCACAGCTACAGTGGAGGCAATAGCCAAGTTTGCCGGAGGGAAGACCCACAACTACCCCTTGATTGGTGGATCCTACGACGCCAGCAGAGCAGCTCGAGTACACCTTCCACTTGCTTCAACTGTGGCAAGCAGGGCCACAAGTCCTACGACTGTCCTGAGAGGAAGAGCTCCCAGACACCAGCCCGCGGGGCCGCACCAGCTGGCAGACTCCCAGCTACCCCAGGCCAGTTAGGTGTGGCACGCGGCAGGCTCAACCACTAGACCGAAGCTGAAGCACAGGAGTCCCCCGACGTCATACTTGGTGAGTTTGTTGTTAATGGTTTTAGTGCTTTGGTTTTGTTCGACACCGGAGCTACCGGATTCTATATATCTAGTAAGTTTGTAGCACATACGTCTCTCCCCATGGTCCCCCGAGCCGTACCTAGATATTATCACCTCGTCACCTTAGGAGACCTTGCGTGCACGAGAATGTGCAAGGATGTTAGCATAATGATGAAGGGTCAGAAATTCCTAACCAACCTCGGTTGTTTGCGAGTATCCAGATGTGTTTCCCGATGGGTTGTCAGGCTTACCACCGGATAGGGATGTTGAGTTCGCTATTGAGTTGATCCCAGGCACAACCCCCCATATCCAAGGGGTCAAGAGCAAGGGACTCACTTGAGCACTACTCACTACTCACTTGCTCTCATATTTTGTGCCTTCATCTCCCCATTCAGAGGGAAGAGGTTCGCAAGCAAAGTACTTTCATCGGTTTTTCCTGTGACCCTTGTCGGTTTTGCTGTGACCCTCGTCGGTTTTTCTATGACCTTCGTCGGTTTCTCCTGTGACCCTCGTCGATTTTGCTGACCTTCATCGGTTTTCCTTGTGACCCTAGTCGGGTTTTTCTTTGACCTTCGTCAGTTTTTTTTTTTTTAGACCCTCATCGGCCTGGTGAGGCGTAGTAGCCTAGCTTCGATCATTTTCACCCTTCGTCGACAGACTTGACGTCACATTTCCGGACCCCTCGTCGTGCCTGCTCGTCCTCAGTGTGAGCGGCAAGAAACGAGGCCAGTTGTGCGTTCGACGGTCTCCACTCAGCCATCACCTGGGAGGGCTAATGTCAATCATTTCGGTTCGCTTGGTTAGACCCCTCGGAGCCTAGTCCGAGGTAACGAACGCCCAGGTATGCTACAGCTTACCTCCCTTTGCAAATCGGCAAAAAATATGCCACAACTGTACTCAAAATCAAGACTCAAGGTACATAGTCTTAGCTTCCTTCCCATTGATCTGTGATTAGCCGCAAGCTTTACGAATCAACTTTTCCTCTAGTTGAAATATACATCCAACTGTCCGAGAGGGTATAGTAGCTAGCGTCGGATGCTTCTTGTCCCTTTGTCTGTTTTAATTTCATACGTAACCATGATAACATAATTAGTCAGACATGTGGTCAGAATTATCTTGAGTAATTTCATTTCACATTTGTTTGCTGTCTGTGTGTATTCTCAATTTGCGGCAGTATTCACACTTTGTTTTGTCCATTGATTTGCACGAGATGACAAACAAAGCGACTCTTAGGCGCTTGTCTTGGCCGGTCGACGGGATTAACGCCACGTACGTCCCAATCCTTTTGGCGGTCCGTGAGGCAAACAGCGGCACCACGCGACTCCGAGGCTGACCTGCCCTCTACTCTTCTCTAACCTAAGACTTATTAATAGCAATCCTAAATAATGAATCTTGGGCATATTGGGCTGAAAATATAGTTATTAATAAAAATAATAAAGAGAGTAATGTCTCTCCCTTAAACATGGTGCGTCAATATTAATCTCGCGCTAAACCGGAAAGAACCGCGCGCTAAACTAGGAAGAGTCGACGCAAAACTGGTCAAAACCAAGTGAACCAGGACCTTGCAGCCATGGGCGGACGCAGTATGTGGACATGGGTGTACATCTGTACACCAAATAATTTTGGAGAAAAAATACTAGTTTATATGTATAAACACATATGTATACAAGTTATAGGTCCAAACGGTGAGTATTTGAGCCCAAACAGCAAAACAGCTCCCTCCAAACCATTATTTCCTCTCCCTTCCACGTTGGGCTGGCCCAAACTAGCACCCACATGCCCACATGCCCCCAAACAGCCACGACCACACAACACCGTCGTTCAAGTTCGAGCAGAGAGAAAGTAGATCGAGAATCCCCAATCTTTTCTTCTCTTCCCCTTCCTCCCACGAACGGTGGTGGCGGCATGGCCGTGCCTGGCGCGGACGGCGGCGGCGGCGGCATGGGGGCGGAGACACAGGCCACGACACCAACGGGCATGGGGGAAGCTGCTGCACGCGCGGATGAGGAAGCGCAGGCCACGGCGCCGGCGGGCACGGGGGCACCGGCACCGGCTACCACTACAGCAAATTCAGAGGCACCGAAGGTTTGATTTTGTGGTTCTAGTTCTTGTTCGTTGCAATTTGCAAATTCAATTTGGCTAGTAAAGAGTTTGATGAAGCATACTTGTTTAATTATATAGGAACTCAGTCACCCAAAAAGATTGAAGGATATTGATTTGAAATCCCTATGGACTAGAGCAGGGGCTGCAAAGAAATCAAAGACAGCTACAGCTAGTACCTCCACACCCAACCTGCAAACTGTTGAAAGTAGAGTTCAAAGCAATTCCCCTTCTGTGCACCTGGAAGCACATAATGAAATTGAAGTGCGTAGCGATGAAAGATTTAGCAATGTGAAGAATATTGCCGAGCTTTCAGTTTTACTTGTTGAAACAGATATGCATACAAGACACTCATTTGTCTACAAGCTTTTGAAATTAGTGTTATTGCTACCAGTTGCAACAGCTAGTGTTGAAAGGGTATTTTCAGCTATGAATTTTGTGAAGAATAAGCTTAGAAACAGCATGGGGGAACAATATTTGAACAATTGCTTGGTTACATTTATTGAGAAGGAATTCTTCCTACGGGTTGCTGATGAAGATATTATCTCTCGTTTCCAAAAGCCTCCTCGTCGAGTTAATTTATAATTTTTATTTATTAGTATGTAGCTTCAGTGTATTGTATGGATAATGGATTATAAATCAAAATTTGTGATTTGTAGTGTACCGTGTATCTTATGTTTCCATCAGTGCACCTATATTTTGTATGCTACGAGCCTAGTATTTATGTTATGTACACCCAATCTTGAATTCCTGCGTCCGCCACTGCTTGCAGCTATGGTCCAAGAAAACCGGACCAAACCAGACGGTCATAGCCAAGAACCAGGAACACCGGATCCCCAAGCAGCTAAATATATATTATTCTTCTTGAATGGCTATAAAATCCCATATTTGTATATCATATCTTTTGTATTAAAAATATAGTTCAGTTAGATCCATCACCATCTTTTGCTAAGCCTTTGAACAAGTTGAGATGGTGAGCGAAAACTTAAGTTACATGATTAAGTTTCAAAAACTCAATTAATATGCATTTTGATTGCATATATCTATGCAGTTAAGTTTCAAAAGAGGAGCCTCCCACATGCACATATACTCAATTTTCTTGACATCTGCTGCAATGGGACTCAAAGTTTACCAAGAAGAACACGTGAAAACATAGTGATTTTTCTTTTACAATCGTGGATCTATGAAATAAAAACTATGCACCACAATCTTGACATCTGCTGCAATGGGACTCAAAGTTTACCAATTCAATTGTACCTATTAGCAATAGCAATTTTCAAGCATATTATGCACCACAATCTTTAATGTGTATTGATTTTGCGCTCCAATTATAATAAACTATGCTCATTATGTTTTATTTAAATTATTTATAATCAATGCAAAAAAAATATGGTCCTGTGATGCCATAAGTATTAAGAAATCCACATATAAAAACTAAAATATAATTGCACATCCTTGTTTTAATAATAATTAATAATATTTATGTCACACAAAGTATTAGCATGTGCGGAGCAGGGGTAGTTTTCATCTAATCTGAAGTCCTCCAGGGTAAAGATGACAACGGGACCCGATCCCCGATTCCCCACGAGGAATTCACCCATTAAGAGACGGGGATGGTAGCAATTTAGTCCCCACGGGGACTTAAACGGGGGAAATATTGTCCCCGTCGGGGATGGCGGAGGCGGGGATGGTACTCCGCCCCCCGTCCCCGTTTCCCCGCAGCCCCGATTACATAGCAGTGTGAACACTTCAAGCTTCAGTGAAAGTCCATCTCCGGCCCATGAGAAAGCCCACTAAAAGTTACCAACGTATATAAGCTCAACCCTAGCTAATCATCTGATGCCTTCCTCTCCTCAACTTTTCCCTCAAGCACGCCGCCACCAGCTCGCTGCTTGCTCATCGCTGCCGCAGTGCCGGCGTGCCGCTGCTCGTCAGCTGCCACAAAGTCAGAGGGGCGAGCATGAGGCCGTGAGGGTGACAGGCGCGACGACGCCCTCGTGTTTGCGCCAGGAGCGCAGGACCTTGCCGCCCACTGCCTCGCGCTTGAAGAAAACAACTTTCAGATCGAGATTCAGGAGCGGAGAGCAGCTGCAGGCTTACAGTGCGTGGCGGTCTTGATTCGGATTGAGCCTTGGATTTGGATTCACTAGCCAATGTGTCAGACGGATCTGATTTTATGTAGTTTATATCGCTGCATGCTATGCTTTTGTGGTCTTTGTAGCACGCAGGAATTTTTCTTACTCTTGCCTGCAAGCTGTGTGTTTCATGTTCTTTGTACTTGCCTGAATGCAAGCTATGTTAAACCTTGTTGCCTTCTTGCGATTTGATGACGCTGTGTTCTGGAAACGATGATTTGTGGTGTGTAGCGTAGTATGAATAAGTGTTGACTAACGCGGGGACGGGGACTTCGACGGGGATTAATCCCTGCGCGGGGACGGGGATGGTAAGGAAAGCTCCCCCGCAAGCATTAGCGGGGACGGGGACGGGGATGGAGAGGCATTCCCCGACGGGGAATTCCCGGTTGCCATCTTTACTCCAGGGGAGGGGTTGGCGGGGAGCCCCCTGTGCGTGTGTGCCCTGGTTAGGGCCCTGCTCTGGGTATCTCTAGGCCCAAACACCGGGGCTAGGATCGACATGTAACATCACCTTCCACATCCTTTGAACTATTATTTTCTAATGCTTATCTTGTACTCTAGAACATTTAAATAGAGCTGCAGCTGCGCCAGGGTGAGAGGTCACCGTCACCATCAACCAGCCCGAGCCTTTCCTCATCCGCTTCGAGACCGCCGTGCACTGCGACGAAGCAATGCGCCGGAAGAAGTTCGTCGGCAATATGGCATCGAGATATGCCTGAGGCGCTGGCGCAGCCTGTCCAGTGCGCTAGGCATGCGCATGTTCTTCCGCGTCCGCCTCTACCTCGACGGCATCCCCGACCATGCCTGGACGCCGGACATCGTCGAGCACGTCATCGGCAGCAAGTGCGGCCTCCAGTGCATCAACACTGATCTCGTCTAGCCGACTGACACGAGGCACATCGACCTGTGGGCATGGACGGCCAACCCAAGCGACATCCCGAAACGTGTGGGGCTCGTCTTCACCCACAGGCCGACGGACAAGTCGTCCGCGGCGCGGTCTGCTGTGGTCATCACGCGGGCACGCGATCTACCGGACCGCTGGCATCAAGGTCTCCGCTTCAAAGTCTTCCTGCACATCGGCCTCGTGGAGGACTACAGCGCGGCGTCCTTCGAACTTCACGGCGCCGCCAGCAACCCATCAGCGTTCGTGCCGGTCCGCAGGACCTACAAGTGGCGCTACGGCCGAATGGATGGCTCACCGGAAGGGGCCAGAGCGGGCTTCCCAACGCGCCTGCCGCTACCCCCGCGTGATCAAGAAGAGCGGGAACCTCACCGAGCTGAAGAAGGACGGCGTCGTGATGACGATTGCGAGCAAGCGGAAGCGCGTGCCCGTCGCCATGCCCAAGAGAAACGTCGTGGCGATGGGCGTGCGTGCAATGACGGGGCCTTCACTTGGCCTCGGAGGCACGACGATGACGATGACACGAGCGACGATGACTACGAGCACCCAGGCCACGGGGGCCGCAATGTCGGGCGACAGCGCGCGAGCCGCGGCGCGGACGCGGTGCGCCGCGAACGCACGCGGTCACCGCGCCCTCGGGACCGAGAATTCCGTGGAGGGCGCCGCAGGGCAGAGGAGGCGCGTCCTACACCGACACTCACCCACCTCGACTCCCCGGCGCTGCCCACGGGGGAGACGCTCAAGGCCTTGTCGTCGGACGCACTCCAGGCCGTCTTCGCCGCGCAAGCAACAACACTCAAGCTCGGCATGCACAGCAACCCCGACACTCCGAACAACGCTTGGCTCCACGGCGCAAACGACTACATCTGCAAGGCCTGCCACCTCACCGACATGCTTGGCATCGGCGACGCGCCGGTGTTGGCGGCTGCTGGGGATGGAGCCTGGTCCGATATGGGGGAGCATCTCATCCCTGCTGACCGTGTTTTTGGCAGGATTAAGGCGGCAACGGCGACCACTAGCGTCGCTGAGGTCCAGCACGCACTGGACCATCTGCAGATCAGCGTGGCGGTGGCGGCGGCGTCCACGGAGCACGCGCCGAGAGATGAAGCTCTGCCTGCTCGGGAACCTAGGCCGCAGGAAAACTGGGCTGCATCAGCCTTTGGCCAGCCAGCATTGGCCCATGAGGGCTTGAACGTGCTGGGGGGAGAGAACGGCCTCGTGCTGCCTGCGACGGCCCATGAAGGACCAGGCGCGGCCCACATCGAGGCATCCCTGGACCTGACTGCTATCAGGCTAGCCAGCCTAGGGCGCACGGCTCCCTCTGCCCCCCTGCCAAATGAGCATGACGCGGCGGCCGCCGCGGAAACGGCGGAACCCGCCGTCGGTGATCTATTCTCCGAGCCTGCACCGCCGCTGATCCAAGAACCGCCGCAACGAAAGACACGCCCACGTCACACCTTCGATGTGTCTGCAGTAAGGAGGAGTGCGCGACTCGCCAAGAAGCTCCCCATGCCTGCGGTCGAACGTGCCCAGCGCAACCTTTGGCGCAAGCTGGGGGTGTCCGACGAGGAGTTCAAGCCCATTGAAGAGATACTGCAGGAGTTCGTGGCAATGTTCTCCGGCCCCTTGCCACCGGAGATCATGGTGGCGCTCACGGCCATCTTCGGCATCGACGACGACGACGACGACGAGGTCAACAACGCCCTGTTGGAGCTCACTTGAGAGGCCATCGACGACCTGCAGCAGGAGGCCCACACCGTTTCGGTGTAAGGGATTCTTCAAGCCTCCCCCTGAGAGAACTTCGTTTCTCATGTATTAGCATCTACGCTTCATCCGCTTCTGTTTCTGCACTTCTTTTAATTACGAACGACTGCCCTGCTGGCTGCGACCTTCGGGCTTGAACTTCATGCGACCCTGCTGGCTACGACCTTCGGGTGCTCCTCCTATTGCGAAAATGACACTCCCATTTCGGGCTACCGGCGACCGGGCTGCTGGCTTCGAACTTCATGTTAAACTTCAGGCGACCCTGCTGGCTACCGGCATTTAGCTTCGGAACACCGCCACCCTCTACTGTTGGCCCTGCCTCGTTTTTTGTCGCCGTCTCTGATAACGCCGCGCGCAACCTGACTCCAAATGATTGCAGATAACTTCGACATCCTTTGCTGGAACGTGCGAGGCCTGAACTCTGCCAAACGATGCATGGCAGTACATGAGACTATAGCAGCAACACAGTGCCAGATTGTCTGTCTACAAGAGACCAAATTGCAACATATCAACGACGCACTCGCATGCTTTCTGGGTGCCTACCGACTAAACAACTTCTCTTTCAAGCCGGCGGTAGGCACGAGAGGAGGCATTTTGGTTTTGTGGAACGATGCCTTTGTCTCCCTGCAAAATTTCCAAATCGGACGCTACTCAATTTCGGCGAACGTAATACCGCGCGATAGCTCCGACTCCTTCCTCATGACGGCTGTGTATGGGCCAACGCGCCGTCCAGAAAAGGACTTATTCATGCACCACCTTAGGCAGCTCAAGCCAGATGATGCTACTAAATGGCTGCTGCTAGGAGACTTCAATGTCATTTACAAGGTGCAAGACAAGAACAATCGCAATTTAAACCTACTCCTCATGCGTCGATTTCGCGCGGGTCCTCAACTTCTATGAACTAAAAGAAATACATCTGTAGAATAGAAAATATACTTGGAGTAACGAATGAAGAAAGCCCACGCTGGTCAGACTCGACAGATTTTTCTGTAACCAAAGTTGGGATATGGCGTACGATGATCACGCACTACATGCACTCTCGTCCTCCCACTCAGATCATTGTCCGCTCCTCCTAGCACGCATGTCAGGCCCACGCAGGCCGACAACTTTCAAGTTCGAGAACTTCTGGGTCAAACTTCCTCATTTCCAGGAGGTCGTCAGCCAAGCCTGGAATGCACCAACCACGCACACCGAGCCCTTCCACAGGCTAGGGCACAAGTTGTTCATGACGGGCAAAGCTTTGATAACATGGAGCAAGAGCCTGATCTCGGACACCAGACTCAAACTACACATGGCGCAAGAAGTGGTTCTTCGCTTTGACATAGCACAAGAAGACAGACAATTATCCGAAGACGAGTACAACTTGAGATTGAAGATAAAAAGGCGGATCCTGGGTTGGGCGGCAATTGAAAAGGCAAGGAAGAAGCAGTGCTCAAGAGTAACATTCCTGCGTGAGGACGACGCCAACACAAAATTCTTTCACTTAAAGGCAAATGCGAGGCGACGAAAGAACTTCATCCAACGACTGCGCAACGGGCCGGGATGGGCGCTCTCCCACCATGAGAAGCATGAGGTCATCAGAAACCACTTCTCTGCCATCATGACTGACCCGCCCCCCAGGACATCTGACTTCAATTGGGAGGCACTTCAATTGCCAACCGTCGATCTCTACTCGCTTGATGCAACCATTACCGAGGAAGAAGTACGAGCGGCCATCAAGCAACTACCAAGTGACAAAGCGCCGGGTCCAGATGGCTTCACTGGCCTTTTCTTTAAGGCCTGCTGGACGACAATCAAGCATGATGTGCTAGCAGCTATCGACGCCTTTTACAACTTGAGATGCCAAGACTTCAACCTGGTCAACACAGCAAACATTGTTTTAATCCCAAAGAAGGAGGGCGCCGACACAATACAGGACTTCAGACCTATTAGCCTTATCCATGCAGTGGCAAAAATCATCAGTAAAATCCTTGCCTTGCGCCTCGCCCCACGCATGAATGAGCTCATATCACCGTGCCAAAGTGCCTTCATTAAAGGAAGAAGCATCCATGACAACTTCCTATATGTGCGGAACACAACAAGAAGATTCCACCAGAATAAAACCCTGGCGCTGCTCATAAAGCTGGATATCTCCAAGGCTTTCGACTCAGTCAGATGGGACTATCTTCTCGACCTACTCCAACGCAGGGGTTTCCCATCAAGTTGGCGAGACTGGATCGCAGCCACGCTAGCCTCGTCCACGTCAAAAATCCTCTTAAATGGAATACCTACGGACCCGATCATGCACGGACGTGGCCTGCGACAGGGGGACCCCCTTTCCCCTCTGTTATTTGTCCTCGCAATCGACCCGCTGCAGCACATCCTTGCCAAGGCCACTGAACGCGGCCTCCAAGCCAAATAGGGAGGACGGTTGGTTCGCTTCAGGGCATCCATGTATGCTGACGACGCGGCCATTTTCGTCAAACCAACTGTCAGCGACTTACATAACCTAAAAGAAATCCTGAAATCCTTCGGAGAAACAACTGGACTGAGCACCAACATACGCAAAATGACTGTCACCCCCATCAGTTGTGCAAGTGTGGATGTGGGCACCATTCTGCGAGACCTCCCGATGACAACGGCCAACTTCCCTATAAAATACCTTGGGTTGCCACTCACGGTCAGGCGGCTCAAAAAGATCGACTTCCAACCACTCATGGACAAATCGGCAGGCAAGGTCTCGGGATGGTATGGTCGTCACCTCACGCAGGCGGGACGCGTTTCCCTTGTCAAGTCAGTCTTGACATCGCAGCCTGTTTATCTTCTCACGGTGTTGAAGACGACTAACGAGGTGCTGGAGGACGCCTGGATTACAGCAGGGGCCAAAGACTTAGCGTTGTTATTGTCGCGAGAGTAAAACTGGTAGCCGGCCGCGTGGCCTTGTACCATTTTCTTCTCTATCAATGAAATAGGCACAGTCTCGTGCCTTTCCTTCAAAAAAATAGTGACACGTGGAACACCAGCCCTCTACTCTTCTCTAATCTAGCTAAGATTTAATAGCAATCCTAGATAATAGG
The DNA here is from genome assembly GCA_015476505.1 of Urochloa ruziziensis. NCBI lineage: Eukaryota > Viridiplantae > Streptophyta > Magnoliopsida > Poales > Poaceae > Urochloa > Urochloa ruziziensis. The sequence goes on along the minus strand of CM027121.1, from coordinate 47,276,572 downwards.
TGTTGGGCATATTGGGCTGAAAATATAGTAAAAAAAACTAGCGCAAGTTAGGCTTTGGTAGGGCCCTTAATATATGTTTCACGTGTGTGTATAAGGCTGGGTAGGCTTAAAATAGTACACATACACGGTCCCGGACAGAAAGTTGCCAGTTGTCGCAGTCCGTAAGCCAAGAGGCTGATATATCCAATTAATTTGCCCCTGTGCATCCGGGACCCATCCACGCATACGATTTATTTATTTAGTTCCAATTTGCATATGAAAAACATGGTCACCAGTCACCACGAAATCAACATAGGCCACCATGCACTGACGACGCACATGGCACTGACGATGCACATGTACTCAATTTTCTTGACATCTACTGCAATGGGACTCAAAGTTACCAAGAAGAATACGTGAAACATAGTGATTTTTTTTACAGTCGTGGATCTCTGAAATAAAAACAAATTCAAATGTACTTATTAGCAATAGCAATTTTCAAGCATATTATGCACTACAATCTTTAATGTGTATTGATTTTGCGCTCCAATTATAATAAACTATGTTCATTATGTTTTATTTAAATTATATATAATCAATGCAAAAAAGAAAGTGTGATCCTTCCTATGATGCCATAAGTATTAAGAAATCCACATGTAAAAACCAAAACATAATTGTACATCCTAATTTTAATAATAATTAATAATATTTACTACCCTGTGCAAAGCACAGGTTGATGAGCTAGTTTTCATCCAATTCGAAGTCCTCCAGGGAGGGGGAGCCCCCCGTGTGCATGCCCCCTGGTGGCGCCTTGGCCCCCGGCCGCAGCCAGCCAGGGTCCTGCTCCGGGCCTCTCTAGGACCAAATTAACACTGTGGTCGTGGGATCGACCGTAACATCACCTTCCTCGTCCTTTTAATTATTTTTTCTAATACTTATTTTGTACTCTAGAGCAAATAGTTGGTGACATGTCAGATGTGGAACATCGGCACTCTACTCTTCTCTAATCTAAGACTTAATGGCAATCCTAAATAATAGGTGTTGGACATATTGGGCTGAAAATATAGTAAAAAAAATAGTGCAAGTTAGGGTTTGATATGTATGGCCCTTAATATATGTTTCACGTGTGTACAGGGCTTGATAGGCTTAAAATAGTACACATATACGGTCCGGTCCCGGACAGTTGCCAATTGTCACATACAACAAGCCAAGGGGCTGACATATCAAACTAATTAATTTGCCCTTATGTGCATCAGACATCAGATTTGTTTTATTTCCCGTTTCCATGAAAAACACGCTCAACACGTACGAACAGGTCTACATAGGCCACCACGCACTGATGAGGACGCACTGTATACCTGTCACAAACGACAAGTTAAGCCACGCTAACCTTAACCCTAGCCGCCGCCCGCCGCCGCCCTCCCCCCGCCTCCTTCGCCGCACCGCTGCCTGAGGCAGCCCCGGAAGCCCGGGCGTCGCCGAGGATGGTGGCGGCGTGGCCATTCTCCTCTGCTTCGGGGGCGTCGGGTGGGCGCGGCCGCCGGCACCCGTGGTTGCCGCCGGCGACGGCGGGCCTCCGCGGCGGCGGGGGTTGGGGGAGCCACGGATCCGGCACTGCTCTGGCCGGATCCGGTGGTGTCTTCGTGGTTGGAGCAGTGCGGGGGCTCAGCGGCGGCAGGCTCTCGGCGGAAGGAGGCGGCCGCGGTTCGGCCGGCACAGCGGCGCGGGTGGCGGCGGCCACTGCGGGTACTCCTCGTCGAGACCTGCTGCTCCGGGTGGGTGGCGGCCTGGCACAGGGGCCGGAGGTGCACGTACGCCCCTGTGCAGGGACGGTGGCAGCGACGGCGGCGGCGGCAAGCATGGTGCAGGTCGCGGCCGCTCTATGTCGTGGGAGGCCCTGCCTGGGGGTGGTGACGAGGCTGGCGACCTCGGCCATGGTGGCTTGGAGGTTGCAGCAGCGAAGATATGCGCACGGGCAGTGGGCTCGAAGAGGTGTTGCGGAGGAGACGGGAGGTGTTTGCTGTTTCTTGGGCGTGTTTGTGCGATAGGCACAGTGTTGGTCCGGGCGAAAGCCTTCACCGACGCTTATGCCGGTGGTATTGGTGGCGGCGCCTCGGGCGTCATTCTTCCCGCTGGGGCACCAATATGGGGCACTGTGTCCTGTGGCATGGCTGTCTCAGGGTGAAAACCCTATCCAACTCTGGATGTGCGACGGCGGCGCCATTGGTGTCGTCGGTGTCGTGCCCTCCTTAGAGGCGACGCATAAGGAGACCCGGCACAGCTAGTAGCAGTGGTGGTGGTTGTTTGGAGGGCCCGTGCGAAGGGAATGAGGCAGTGCGCTTGGTCTCGGTGTTGGCGGCAAGGTGCAGAGGGCCCATGGGCGCTGGGTGTCTTGAGCTGGTGCGTAAGGTGCAGTGGTGATCTCGGTGACGGCTGGGCGGAGGGGACGCTCTCCAAGTGGCCTTAGATATCTGAGTCCTTGGCAGAGTGAGGCGGTGGAAGAGGCGAGGCCCCCACGCAGAGTGGCCAGGATCAGTGGTTTCCATCGTTGCTGCGGCGGGAGTGTTTCTACCGAAGCTTAAATGGAGCGAAGGGATCGACGGCAGTGTGTATGCAGCTGGAGAAAGATAGTACCATGGAGGAGGAGTTCAGTATCCATTGAGGCTTGCAGCGGGCTGCGGCCCATCGTTGGTGACGACGGCGCGGTTTCAATGGGCATGCTTTCGGCTCCTCTCCCGGGGGTGGTGGTGTAGTGTTGTGTTGTGTGTTTGTTTGTGTGGTGGTGTACGCTTCGGCGCGTTATGTACCAATGCTTCTTCTTCTTATATGACATAGCAGTGCTCCTGCTTTAATTTTTTAAAAAAAAGTTAAGCCACGCTGGCCCAGGACAAGTAGTGCATGGCCACAGTGAAAAATTATTGAAGTGCCTGCAGACACGTGAAACACGGACACACTGATTACTTGCTTGCATGGCTCTCTAGCTTGTACTACTAGTACTAGTACAGTACCAAATAATACACTGATCGAGTGCTATAAATAGGCACCCAAGCTGAGGCCAAGAAACCACAACCAAAATACAGTACGAGCTAATTAACAGAGTGAGGAGAAGCCATCAAATAATTATTGAAGCTCAGGTACGGTAGGCCGGTAGCCACCACCCATGGCGTCCTCTGCCGTAACTGGGATTGGAAATGGAAACTGCAACGCCGGCGAGACCGAGAGGTGGCCCAAGCTCCAGGGGGAGCACTCGTGGGACGGGCTGCTTGACCCGCTGGACATGGACCTCCGCAAGTCCCTCATCTCCTACGGCGAGCTCGTGTCCGCCACCGGCTGCGGCTTCAACAAGGAGAAGCGGTCGCCGCACCATGGCCTCTGCATGTACGGCTACGACGACCTCCTGACCAAGTCGGGAGTCGCCGACGCCGGCCACTACAGCGTCACCAAGTTCGTGTACGCCACGGCCGAGCTCAAGTTGGGCAAGCGCGTCAGCAAGGAGACCACCTGGATGGGGTACGTCGCGGTCGCCACGGACGAGCGCGCGGCGGCGCTCGGCCGGCGCGACATCGTCGTGGCGTGGCGCGGCACGCTGACGATGGCCGAAGCCATCAAGGACCTCGTCGAGTTCGTGCCGGCGTCCGCCAAGTCCGTGCTGGGCTCCGCCGCCGCGGATCACCCGTTCGCGCTCGTGCACAGCGGCTTCCTGTCCGTGTACACCACCAGCAACCCCGACTCCGAGCTCGGCAAGACCAGCGCCAGGGACCAGGTTTTCGAGGAGGTAAGGAGGCTGGTGGAGCTATACAAGGGGGAGGACAAGGACATGAGCGTCACCGTCGTCGGCCACAGCCTCGGCGCGTCACTCTCCATCCTCAACGCCGTCGACCTCGTCAGCAACGGCGTGAACAAAGGAGCACCGGTGACGGCCGTCGTGTTCGCGTGCCCGCACGTCGGCAACCAGCCTTTCAAGGATGCCTTCGATTCGTTCAAGGACCTCAAGGCCCTCCACGTGAAGAACAAGATAGACCTCGTTCCCAAGCTCATGGAGTGGTTGCCTGACCTGGGCGTCACGCTGCCCATCGACACGAGCCTGTCGCCGTACATCAAGGACCCCAAGGGCACGGCTCACAACCTTGAGTGCTATCTGCACGGCATCGCTGGCGCCACCGAAGAAGGAGGGTTCGACCAGGTGGTGGACCGTGACCCGGCGCTGCTCAACAGGGACGCCGACGTGCTCAAGGATGAGTACCCGGTGCCGCCGAGCTGGTGGGTTCCGGAGCACAAGAACATGGTCAAGAACGACAAAGGCAAGTGGGAACTCAAGGATTTCGAGCAGATATAACTATACATCTGTCGAGTTATATATATAATAATGCCGGCGTGATCTGCTTTATATATATTATTACTCCTACCAATAATTAATAATGCATACGATATCGTCATCGATTTCGTATGCATGCTCTCTTGTTTGTTTGCTAGTTTCATTTCCGGCCTATGTTTCTGTTTGTGTTGTTCCCATTTTCAGTAATATATGTTATGATGAGAATTCTGTATGCGCATTCCTCAGGCCCTGCCGGCACACACCATACATGTTTATAATTTCGAATAAACATTATTGAATATCCTGACGAGCTTCTTATTTCTTTGGTAAGTTTGGGCATTCAACATTTTTGTGTGCTTTAAGGGCCCTTTTGCATCTTGAATAATCATTTTAATTAGTTCTGTTGACAACCATATTGTCCATTTTGTGAATTAATCAAAATCAAGAATGGACTTCACTGTTGTGTTCCTCATGTCGAAACGATAAAAATTAAAAAGAATGTATGGAACGTCCAAGTCAAAGTTCAGACAAAGGAGTTGCGCCCTCGAAAAATACTCCAGCGTCAGAAGTTCCGACAGTTGTCAAAACTTTCGAGAAACATATGCGAAGTACCCATGGTCATCTCTAGTACGGAGTACGTCAGAAGTTCCGATTGAACTGCCGACAGGCCTAAAAAGACCTTATTTCAGATCCGGCCTTTTGGATTCTAATCCAATATGCTCCAAAACTCCTTCAAACTCGTGGGAAACCTGAAAAATACTCCATGAAAATGTTTTCTCCTAGGATTAGAGTTTCGGTAATGCTTAAGGATGGATTCGGATCGAATACGAATGGATTCGAATTCGGATACCACTATTTAGCACATTTTAATTCGAATACGAATCTTATCGAATACGGATACAAAATGAATAGTTCGAATACGGATTCGCATTCGGATGTTTAGTTGATTTTGACAGAAAATATCTTTGTGTGTATTAATTCACTTTATGGATTTTTAAGAGTAAATTATGTGTATATATCTCATGTATGTTATATATATTTGAATTATTAAATATACAATATAAATAAATAATTTTCATAATATATAAAATATTTTAATAAGAAAATAGTACATTAGTAAGTATAATATAATTTATTAATTAGATAAATAAATTAAAGTAGTTAAATTTGATATGATTGTCCATCTTAAAGTTAATTAAAATTTATTTTATATACCATTGGTAATATTATAATCAATATAATTAGTAATTATCATGTAGATAATTTTTAAATTGATTAAACAGTTTATATCATTTATAATTAATAGTTAGTTAAAAAGAGAAGTTAATTTATGTCGAATGTTTCGGATTTTTCTCGAATACGAATATCGAATGTTTCGGATTTTTCTCGAATACGGATGTAGAATCGGATAGAGAAAATTGTTGGAAATCGAATTCGGATACCTCCATTTGACATCCATATTAAAATCGAATACGAATACGGATATCCATATTTACGTTTTTATCGAATACGAATACGGATGTTTCTCGGATGTCCAGACATCGATCTCCTTCCTTAGTAATGCTTGGACGAGAGGACGTCCGACACGAACAGAAAATCGGACGCTACCACGTCCACCTCATTTCCAGCGTCTTCATCGTAATAAAAAAAACGCTCCCCTGACCTCAACCGCTCCTTCCTTTCCCTTATCCGTTTCTTCTCCGACCTCTCCGCCTGCTCCTTTCTCGTAGCCTCCTCCACGCAGCTGCTGTCTCCTGGCCTCTCCCGGTGAAGAGGCACGCGCGGCTGCCTCCTCTTGTCCCCCCCTGCTGCTAGTCCCACAGCAGTCGCGCGAGATTGGTGGGTGCAGGCGCGCGTGGCGGGGTCGGCGGAGGAGGAGCTATTCTGAGATGTTGCAATAGTTTGTGATGTTTCAAACCATGATTTTGCGATGTTTCACCATCGACTTTCTGATGTTTCAACCTTAGATTTTGTGGAGTTTACGGTTGCGATTCTGTGATGTTGCAACCGTAATTTTAGATTTTCTTAATCAGTGAGATGTTGCAAATGCCATTTGCTCATGTTGCACTTGCGTGTCCGTGATGTTGCAATCCTAATTCGGTCGGTTCTCTTTTTGTCGACATGAGATTGTTACAACCAAAAGTTTGGGATGTTACAGCAACTGGTTTGTGGCGTTGCAATGGGGTGATTCGATCAAGGTTACGTTAGGTCGATCTCTCCACCGTCACGGCCCAAAGGCCGTGACGGGCTCTCTCCTTGCGCCCTGATCGGGGGCGCCCAACCAATCAATGGTTGGTGGGCCTCCGTCGCACAGTGCTATAAAGATGGGGTGGGGGGCTAGGGCGCACCTCACGAGGTTGGCCGCGCCGCCAGCAACCCCACCTACAAACCCTACCGATCGAGCGAGCACTGGAGCGTCGGGAAGCTCCACCTCGACCGCCGCTGACGTCCGGGTGGGTGCGGCGCACTCGGTGCCACCGCCCCGACCTCAACCGCATCATCCCCTCCGCGCCAGCGGCTCCTCAACCCGCGGCCGCCCCTGCGACCGCCACCGCCGCCATGGCCGCCGTCGACCCCGTCGCCACCACCAACGGTCTGTGCATGCCCTTTTCCCTCTCTAGGTGTATATGCTCTAGATCTGTTCATGCATGTATAAGTGTTAGCCATGTTTTACCCTATTGTTCAAGTTATACCCAAGAGAATCTACTGCTAGTTGATCCTATTTATCTATCAATGGTATCAGTTAGCCTAATCTAGTAGTAGATTAGTTCTCAGGGTCTTTTTACACTCGAAATTTTCAAGTTTATGCTCACTGTTAGTAGAAACAGAGGGGTAGAGAGTGTAGAAACCGAAGCAAATCAAGAGAAATAGATGAAGTTCGATGAGAATCATAGAAAAGGAAGCAAAAAATCGATGAAACATCGAAAAAAAAGTGGATCTCAGATCCAAAATCCCGAAACCCTAACCCTAACCTAACCCTAACCTAACCCTAGATCTACAAGAACTCGAAGGGCCGGCGGAGGAGGACCTACCTTTGGGGTCTTCTTCGCCGCCGGCCATCACTGCTGAAGGGCGGGAAGGTCGCCGGAGCGACACCGCTCGACGGCGGCGCGCTCGCCCATGATGGGGAACGCGCGCGCTGGCGAGGGGCATCACCCCGGCGTCACGGAAGGTGGAGGAGAGCGCACTGGCCTTGCGCCGGCGGCGCTCGTCCTCACCGTGACCGGCAAAGGCCGGCCATGGCGGTCCCGAGGGCCACCTCGCTCTCTCTCTCTAGGTCTTGAGGATCTGGGGGTGGTGAGAAGCTAGGGGAAGGAGGAGGAGCGCTGCGGCCATGGCCGGCGGCGCTCGTCCCCGCCGTCGCCGGCGAAGACGCCGGCCATGGCCGCCGTCGCTGCGCGCGCGCCGCCGGGCCGAGAGCGAAGAAGGCGGGGGAGGAAAGGAAAGTGACGCCAGGGTTAGGGTTTCGCTCGGCCGATCGGGCGTTTTATACGGGCGAAACTCGCGGTGGACCGTCGATCGAATCGGACGGCCACGAGCGCACCACGTCGTCTGCGGCTGGAGCGGGCCAGTTTTGGCCCGTGAGGGAGGAGAGCCTGGGCCAGTTTGACGGCCCGGCCATTGGCTGTTGGGCTAAAGCCCACGCGACCAAGCGCGAGCGCACCGGGCCACGAAAGCGCGGCTGGGCCGGGCCGCCAAGGGGATTTTTCGCGCGCGCACGATAGCTTGAGGGGGAAAATCAGACTTCTTCCAAGAAAATCAAATTGGACCGAGCGGGCGGCTGGGCCGCTGCTGGGCCAATTCGCGCAAAGGCGCGGGGCGCGCGCGGGCCACTGGGCCGTTTCTTTTCGCCGGCCAAATTTTGTTGCTGCGCATAGTATCTTTTTTCCATTAAAGTTAATTATTTTCAGAAGTTACATTTGGTTGTTTTTTGTATTTATTTGCATGTTTTCAAGTATATATCTCTGTTTAAATTTTTGCACATGGTAATTGTTTTTACAGAAAGTAGAATGCTTCTGAAAATTATTTTTCTCATGATATTTGATGTTTTTCCGCTGCGTAATTTATTCTCTAGTTAAATTGAACCAAAGGGATATTTAATTACAGAAGTAGAAATATTTTATATTCAGTTTTATGATATTGTTATTTTCTGGCCAAAGCTGATAATTACATTATTATAAATATTCTTGTTCAAGTTATTATGCATTTATTCTATTTTCTGCCCAAAGGTGATATAGAATTCATGTAGAAAGCATGTTGTATGTGTTAATTTTGACCAAAGTTAAATTAATACATACAATATTTAATTTTATTATTGTTCTCACCATTTTATGTCTAAATTTCAGGCCCAAATGCTATGAGCTATGTTGCTGGTATCCCTATGCTGGTTGGAAGCAACTATGGAGAATGGCGCACGCAGTTCAACTTGGCAGTGGTGATGACAGACATTGACACCGCCATGAACTACCCATATGCGGTACTCCCTGAGGCACCGGTGCGTGAACAAAATGAGTCTGATGAGGCATTCGCGGCACGAGAGCGTGACCACGCGCCCATTAGAGCAAGTTATGATCTCGAGAAGAGAAAATGGGATATCTCAAACAAGAAGTGTCTGCTGATCATGCAGACAAAGATGGCAGAGGCCATAAGGAACTCTATCCCAGAAAAGAATGCAGAGGGTGTTGATCTCACTGCACCTAAGTATATGGCACTAGTGGAGACTCAGTTCACTGGGTCGTCCAAGACTTATGTCAGGACGCTGATTGATCAGTTTGTGAACTCAAAGTATACAGGTGGAGGTGTGAGAGAGCACATCTTGAAGTTGAGCAACCTACATGGGAAGTTAGCTGGTTTGGACATGAAGCTGCCAGATGATTTTCTTGTCCATACAGTTTTTCGCTCACTTCCACCCGCATTCTCCAACTTAGAGATCACTTATAATTCCTTAGAGGAAAAATGAGATATTCAGAAGCTCATAGCACGCTGTGTCCAAGATGAGGACAGGATGATTGCACAGAATGGTGGACAGGTAAACTATATGCACCATCAGCAGAAGAAAAAGAACTTTCCTAACAAGAACTTTAAAGCCAAGAACCAGTGGGAGAGTGGTCCTTCAAATGCTCCCAACAAAGACAAGGGCAAGGCACCAGTGCAGTTTGATCGCTCAAACAAGCCACAAGACAAGAAAGAAGTTGGCAAAAATGAGTGCCTGTATTGTGGGAAGGTAGGACACTGGCAGAACAAGTGTCCTAAATGGCTTGAAATGATGTGGAAGAAGGGTGAGGATTTTATTACTTTTGTAGATGAATCTCTGTTTTTAAGTTATGATAAATCTACTTGGTGGATTGATTCAGGTGCAACTACTCACGTTGCTAATTCTATACAGGGATTAAGTATGAGCCAGATGCTGCAAAGAGGAGAAAGAGGAGTTAAAGTTGCAAACGGCGTTGAAGCTGAAGTGGAGGCGATAGGAGAACTCCCCATCAAGTTGAAAGACGGCTTCACGCTTCAGCTGCACGACGTTCTTTATGTTCCCTCTTTGAGCAGGAATTTAATTTCAGTTTCATGTTTATCAGACGATGGTTTTAAGTGTTTATTCGATAGTGAACGATGCTTAATAATGTTGAATAAAGTTTGTGTAGGTCTTGCCTTCCGACAAGACAAATTTTATAAGTTATCTACTTATGATGATTTGTATGCATGTGAAGATGTGTATGCAAGTACTAAGATTGTGCATGAGATTGAAAATGTATCCTCGTCTACAAAAGTAACCAAGAAGCGGAAAAGAATTGATGATGTTTCATCGAAATTATGGCACTGTCGTTTAGGCCACATTTCGAGGGGGAGAATGGAACGTTTAGTTAAAGGATCAATTCTTCCACCGCTACAATTCTCAGACTTAGAACAATGTATTGATTGCATCAAAGGCAAATACGTTAAGCAAGTAACCAAAGAAGCAAAACGAAGCACGGGAACATTAGACATAATACACACAGACATCTGTGGTCCATTTCCCGTTGCATCAGTGGATGGTTTTGACTCATTCATCACAATCACAGACGATTACTCTCGTTATGGTTGTATTTATCCAATAAAACAAAAGTCAGAAGCGTTGGATAAATTTAAGATATTTAAAGCTGAGGTTGAGAATCAGCTTAATAAAAAAATAAAATTAGTAAGATCAGACCGTGGGGGGAGTACTACGGTCGACACACCCCGTATGGCCAAATTTCAGGACCTTTTGCAAGTACCTTCAGGAAAATGGCATAGTTGCCCAGTACAGTGCACCGGGTGACCCATAGCAAAATAGAGTAGCTGAAAGGAGAAACCGTACCTTGATGGATATGGTTAGAAGCATGATAAGCTATTCCACTTTACCAGTTAATTTGTGGATGGAGGCTTTGAAGACTGTCATTCACATCCTAAACAAAGTGCCTAGCAAAGCAGTTCCTACAACAACTTATGAACTATGGATGGGTAGAGAACCCTCTCTAAGATATATGCATGTATGGGGCTGCCCCGCTGAGGCTAAGATTTTTAACCCAAATATTGGGAGGCTAGATCCCAAGACAGTCAGTTGCTATTTCATTGGCTATACTGAAAAGACAAAAGGGTATCGTTTCTATTGTCCTAACAGACACACAAAGTTTGTAGAAACGAGACATGCAGTTTTTCTGGAGAATGAAATGATCAGGGGGAGCATGGCTACTCGGGAGATAGATCTTGAGGAGAAGCGGGTCTTTGCACCTTGCCCAATGATTCAAGAACCTTTTTTCGAGTTACCTGTGTCAAGTCCAACAGTGGAAGCCACTGTGACACCGGTGCAAGCTCCTAGTCCTGTAGTGCCAGCAATGAATGAGAACGTGGAACCTATTCCTCAAGTTGAACCAATTGTGGCACAAGATGTTGAACCAGTTGTTGCTCAAGAAATAGAATCTCAACAGCCTGTGGTTCCTGAAGTACCGGTTGTTGAGCCAGCTGCTGATCTAGCTGGAGGAGGACTGAGAAGGTCTACAAGAGTGAGACGCTCAGCCATTCCTGATTGCTATGAAATTGGCAACTTAGAAGAGTTTCAAATGGGGGGTGATCCCGTCACATTTGAAGAGGCTATGAGAAGCGCTCAGTCTGAAAAATGGCTTGAAGCCATGCAAGAAGAAATGAAATCAATGAGTGCCAACAGAGTTTGGGACTTAGAAGTAATTCCTAAAGGAGCCAAATCAGTAGGCTGCAAATGGGTCTACAAAACAAAATGTGACTCTAAAGGGAATGTTGAAAGATATAAAGCGCGACTCGTGGCTAAAGGGTTCACACAAAGAGAAGGAATAGATTACAATGAGACGTTTTCTCCAGTCTCGTGTAAAGATGCCTTTAGAATCATAATGGCATTAGTGGCACACTATGATTTAGAATTACATCAGATGGATGTAAAGACAACGTTCTTAAACGGGGATTTGTTTGAAAACGTCTACATGACTCAACCTAAAGGTTTTGTTGTGGAAGGCAAAGAAAACATTGGATGCCGCCTAAGAAAATCCATTTATGGATTAAAACAAGCTTCTAGACAGTGGTACTTGAAGTTTGATGAGACAATTAAGAAATTTGGGTTTAAGACAAATATAGAGGACAATTGCATCTATGCAAAGTTTAAGAATGGAAAATACATTTTCCTAATCCTATATGTGGATGATATCCTGCTTGCTAGCAGTGATACAAGAATGTTGCAAGAGACAAAAATGTTTTTGTCCTCTAATTTTGATATGAAAGATCTTGGTGAGGCTTCATATGTTCTAGGCATTGAAATTCACCGAGATAGAAGAAACGGGGTTTTAGGACTATCGCAAAAGACATATTTGGAGAAGATTCTAAAGAAATATAATATGCATGCGAGTAAAGCCACACCTGCACCGATAGTAAAGGGCGATAAGTTTGGGGATTTCCAACGCCCCAGGAACCAATATGAGATCGATCAAATGAAAATGGTTCCATATGCTTCAGCAGTTGGTAGCTTACAGTATGCACGAGTGTGCACTCGCCCAGATTTAGCATATATCACCGGAGTACTCGGTACATATCAAGATAACCCAGGCATAGAGCACTGGAAAATGGCAAAGAAAGCTTTGCGGTATGTGCAAGGCACAAAAGACCTCATGCTAATATATAGAAGATCTGATTCTCTAGAGATAAGAGGATATTCAGATGCAGATTTTGTGGGAGACAAAGATGATAGAAAATCCACGTCAGGTTATGTATTCACTCTAGCAGGAGGAGCTATTTCGTGGAGAAGCTCTAAACAAACTCTGGTTGCATCATCTACGATGTATGCAGAGTTTATAGCATGCTATGAGGCAACGTTGCAGGCCAAGTGGCTAAAGAAATTCATACCCGACTTGAAAGTGGTAGATTGTATTAATAGACCACTTAAGATGTACTGCGATAATGAGCTCGCGGTATTTTACGCTCACAACAACAAGTCGAGTAATGCTACCAAACCAATAGAAATAAAATTCTATGTTGTGAAAGATAAAATCCGGGATCACACTATAAGTCTGGAGCATATAAGTAAGAAAAATATGCTAGCGGATCCGCTCACAAAAGGCTTACCACCCAGTGTGTTTAGAGAACACATTACCGGTATGGGTTTAAAGGAAAGCCTTATGATCACTGGATAATGGCCCGAGTTTTGATCCTTCGTAATGGAGAAGTTTATTGTGGCTGATTAATCTAATTGAAATGACAATTTTGATGACTCATGTTCAATGTGCTTTTTTGTTATGAAGTGGATGTCAAGCAAAGAGCTTAAGGTTAGAAAAGACTTAAGGTGAGATCGAGGGGGAGATTGTTAGGTCGATCTCTCCACCGTCACGGCCCAAAGGCCGTGACGGGCTCTCTCCTTGCGCCCTGATCGGGGGCGTCCAACCAATAAATGGTTGGTGGGCCCCCGTCGCACAGTGCTATAACGATGGGGTGGGGGCTAGGGAGCACCTCACGAGGTTGGCCGCGCCGCCAGCAACCCCACCTACAAACCCTACCGATCGAGGGAGCACTGGAGCGTCGGGAAGCTCCACCTCGACCGCCGCCGACGTCCGGGTGGGTGCGGCGCACTCGGTGCCACCGCCCTGACCTCAACCGCATCATCCCCTCCGCGCCAGCGGCTCCTCAACCCGCGGCCGCCCCTGCGACCGCCACCGCCGCCATGGCCACCGTCGACCCCGTCGCCACCACCAACAGTCTGTGCATGCCCTTTTCCCCCTCTAGGTGTATATGCTCTAGATCTAGATGTTGTTCATGCATGTATAAGTGTTAGCCATGTTTTACCCTATTGTTCAAGTTATACCCGAGAGAATCTACTGCTAGTTGATCCTATTATCTATCAGGTTATTTTATTTGATGTTTCAGCTCTTATTGTTGGATGTTGCAATATATATTGTTGGATGTTGCATAGCTTGTTCGCGTGAAAATGGTGCGACATTGTGGTTGCGAGAGGTATTTTCAGCGCATTTGTTGGATGTTACGAACATTACTTTTATTGTTGCAGATGATGGTTTTTTCTTATTTACAAGGATCTTCCTCATGTTGCAATGAACTGACGCCTAAGATGTTGCTTGAAACATTATTTTGATGTCGCGATGGGAATTTTCCGGGTGCCATGGGATGCATACGCGATGATGTTGCTCGAAACATTTGCAAGATGTTACGGTTTGACTTTTCCTTGGGCCGATCTGACGGTAACGAGGCCAGCAGTCGAACGGCCACACAAGTGGATGCTAGCGCCCGGATCGGACGTCCGGGCGCTAGCAACGCCGTTAGAGTTTTTTCTACACGTTCTAGTATTGTTGGCCTGTTGGATCAGTTGCTTATCGGGTTTGTGTGGATCCGACGAATCCATTAGAATCTAATAATGTGATTTACGGCCGCCCCGCATGCTTTCCTCGTTTGAAAATTTGCGTTGCATCGAACCTATCGTCTAAAAGCATAGCATTTCCAAGGGTGTCCAAAATTCATTCCTAAAAATCAGATTTTGGGTATATCAACAAAAACAGCACTCCAGTTCCCAAACCGAACGCCCAATATAGTCACACGCCCAAAAGTCCAAAACGGACTCTACGCGCGCCACTTCTATTCCCAATCGCTGATTCCGCGCTGATCGTGCCCCAGACCAACAACATGCGCCATCTTTCGCCCCCTATGTCTTATGTGCATGCAATTATTTTCTCACGGCTTCCGGTAGGCCGCAGCTCCGTGCCTCCCACCGCCGGCACTGCGATCTTCCACGTCCATGCTCCTGTTGGTTCTCTGGCCGCCCGACTCTGGTAGTCAGCGGCGTGCCATCCCGGAATTGTTATATACCGCATATGCGGTACGACGGGCTCTAACGCACACCCTCTGACACATAGTCTGGACGCTCCTGCCCGCGTGCATGCACTGGCCAACCAGCCCCGCGCTCATATTCTCGTGCTGGTGGACAGCAGTGCAATGAATGCATGTTGATTTCCGTGCAAACAAATGGTTTAAGAGAAAAGAAGCTCTAGTTTCCAAACCTAACATCTAAATGAAATTTTAATTGCACCATCGTGTCCCTAACGATGAGATCTTTAAAACAAGATCACAGTCGACTAGATTTGTAATAACTTTTTTCTGGAACATATTTTTATTAGGGTGGAACAATATTTTAAAAAACTCACTACTACAGAAAACATTAACGGAGACGGTTTTTTTTCATTAACGAAGGCGGTTTTGGCAACCGTCTCTAAACTGGGGTCTATGTTAATCATTGATTAACAGAGACGGTTGGGGTACCGTCTCTGTTAATAAGCATTAACAGAGACGATTTTTGTAACAACTCCGTCTCTGTTAATAAGCATTATCAGAGACGGTTTTTGTAACAACACCGTCTCTGTTAATGGTTTTACAAATAAAAAAATATTTCTAATCCTAATTTTGTCAGGCCACACATATTACATACGTTCATGTCGGATAAACACAATACATCCATTCACACATAAATGTTCAAAGTCTTAACACATTATTACATCCATGCAGGTACAGAGTTGAAAATCACACATCACACATGTTCACATGGCGTAGCTTACACGTCACCTAATTGAAGAGTTCCGCGAACTTGTAGTCGCTCATGTCTAGACCGCTAGTTCTCCAGTGACGTAGCCTCGCGAACTTTGGCTCCGTCGCTAGCTCGCTCTCGGCATTGAAGAATTTTCCTGTAGCCTCACAACATAGATCCAAAGTAAACTTACAAATGTCTTGTACTGTTCTAGTAAAGCTTTGATGGCCCACATTTTCATGGGTGCCCCCTCCTCGAGACTTTTTGAGCTCCCGCCAGCTGTTTGTATATTTGCCGAAATTCCTGAGGTACTCACAAGCAAAGTATCCACACGTGACTGAGCCAAAAGGTTGTTTGGCGCACTGCATGCATGACATATGTAACACATACTTAGTCATTAGGACATATATAAATAAAATCAAAGATGAATATAGTTTCATGTACGTACCGGGAAATTTCGCCTCACGGACAGTCTTGAGCCCTGTTTCTTCTTCTTCTTCTCAGACCTCCGATCATAGGACTCGGGGTTTTGGACGTACCTCTTGTAAGCGCTGTACACACATATCAACCACTAGTGTTAACAACCAATTTCTCACGTAAATTTAAGTGCATACAAGAATGTGTCGTCACTTACTATCGCAAACAATCCTCGAAATCTTTGTAACCTTGTTTCTTCGTTGTCTCCATTGAGTCTAGTATAACCGCAATTCCATCCTGAGGATAGATCATGAACACAACCCAGTGGCCCATGACGCCCAAGCTGCACCATTGAAATAATATGGATCGGATCTCAGATCTTGAAACATGAAAAGTGATGAACCCAATAGCTATAGCAAATAACGTTTGTACTAACCCGAACTGGTGGGCGGCAAGGATACACCCATTTCCCCGAATCTTCTTCATTGCTTGTAAGATGTATTGTCCTTTTCTATACTTCAGTTCATTTTGCAGCTTAGTCCGGACTAGCACTCGTTCAAGCCTGTCCAAATTCACCAACTGGGGATGTGTGTCCGGTATATCATGCCCAATGATGGCCCTCTAGGTGATATGCATAGGAGATAGATAGATAACTGTTTCTTTACCACCTAGTTCCTTGCACAAATATGATTGCAACCTGAAAGCAAAAGTCGTTGGCATGGCAATGTTAGTTTGATCAAATGGAACATAGTGCACTAAGCGATGTAGAGGTTCAAAAAAAGGCTTACATGGCAAAAAGGGTGACTTGGGCAACGTCGAGGTCCTTGCGCCGCATCAGCCTATGCATGTCATGGAAGTCAACGACGAACTGACAGTCTTCTTCCAAGTGGAAGTACTCAGCGGGGACACGCACAATGAAATCCCTCATGCCTAACTTCGAAGCATGCATATACCATTTATGGAACCTGCGAATCTCCCATGGCTCATCAAGGAGCTGGCTCAAGGGTAGCATGGGCTTGCCATTCTCGAAGTTTTCGGGGCAATCAGGAGTAAGGCCCAAAATTGACCCTGGCGGTGTTTGCGGCCTGAAATTGACACAAGGAGTGCAAAATTGTGGTAGCATCATCTAGGCACATAGAATATGTTGACTGTTGGGTTGCCATTAGCATATACATACCTATCAAACTCTGTTGAATACTTGTGCACTTCAGCAATTTTGAACGCCGCCCAGTCCTCCTTTGTCATGTAGGGAGGTATGCCCTCATCTTCTGATGTAGCCTTCTTCGACGCAGGAGGACATTGCCCTTTGTCCTTTGGAGCACTTGGAGGCGGTGTTTCGTTGCTTCCTTGCGGGTTGCTCGTGTCGGGAGGTGGGGCGTTGTCGTCGCCACTGCTGCCTGGGGCGCTGTCGTCGCCACCGTTGCCGTCATCGTCGTCGCTTGGGCCACCCGGGGGAGACGACGGCGGTTGCGGGGGAGGTGGCGTCCGCTCCTTTGGTTTCAAGTCAATATCTGCCTTGTTCCACAGGACGGTCATGCCTATGATAGCAGAGCCGATGGTCGTAATTCCTTCCCATTCAGTTGGATAGTCAAGTTCTTGACCCTCGAACTCATCGGCCGTCCAAGCTACGTCCACCAAGGCATAGTCTGTTGGGATGGGCATGCCACCGTACCTGGCTTCAGGGTTGGGAGGTTTTACTATTCCCTCTGCCACTTTGATCTTCTTCCTTCCCGTCCTGCCCCAGGGCACATGAAGCACGCAAAGAATTGGCACGCTGTTTCTGCTAACACCCTTCCAGGCGCATACCCAGCACATACAACAGCACTTCAGGCTTCAAGCAACAAGGCATGATCCGCTCCAGAACTTTTGGGCAGCCGGGCTACTACTCAGAATTATTTAGAGGGATAATACATTGTGAAACCTTTGATTCGTTTTGGCGCAGAATTGAGGCTCTGTTATGTCCAACCACCAACTTGCTTACAAGCAGGTACAAACCTTTCACAAGAAATCGAGGCTCTGTTATGTCCAACCACCAACTTGCTTACATGCAGGTACAAACCTTTGATTCGTTTTGGCGCAGAATTGGAACCACATTTCTTCAGATTCCCCCTAAGCTATCCTTTGCTCATGTTCAGTACTTCATTCATATACCAATGGACACATGGTAGAACACAGCAGATACTAGAATACATCAATTAAATTAGACTTTGCGATTTTCAGAGGCTAAGCTGAACTTCAGGGTTAATTAAATTACCCTTTGCTCAACTACAATAGTTCATTCATATATCAATATAACAAATCCAATCAGAGATTTACCAAAGGTGTAATTCCGTCACCTTTGTTTGCCAAAAATAATGTAGGGTACAACTTTTTGGTTCAGGGATACGAACTTACGAAGATATCAAGCGGGATACACCAAACTAGCATGAACGAAGGTTCCAGCCTTTGTAAACTTATTTTGATGCCATAACTAGTCTAATCGATGTTATTTTTATTATGCCTTTATTTTCCCAAGTTCCTCTTGAATTACTTGGTTCCCTGTTATTGATTTGTTACAACAGTCTTCCCTGTCAGTTAAAAATGGGCTGCATCTGATGCATGGAAAGGGGACTACATCTGCATATGATGGATTCAAAATACGATGACAATACCCTTGATTGAATTTGTATGGTACTGTTGGTCAGTTTTTATTCCATTTTGCATCTGAAATTTGGCTAGCACGAGCACAGAGCACAAGCACTCAAAAGATGAACCAGGGAAGGCGGCTAGGGTTCCGGCGGGAGGAAAGAGCAGGAGGAGGTTGGTTACCTGGATACAGGGGAAGGAGAGGAGGCACGGCGGCGGCGAGAGGAGGCGTGGCGGTGAGACCGACTGTGGGACGGGCTCAGGCAGCGCGAAAAGAGGCGCGACGCCGGGGGAGGAGGCGGCGGCGCCGGTTCCCAACAGGGGGCAGCACCGGTTCCCAGCAGCGGCGGCGCGGGGGTCGGACGGGACTAGTCGGCGACGCCGGGGGAGGAGGCGGCGGCGCCGTGCTCGACGGTGGGAAGCGACGGTGGCGGCAGCCCTTCGGGGTGCTCGACGGTGGCGGCGGGGCGCGGCAGCCCTTCGGGGTCGAGAGCGGTGCTGGCGGCGGTAGAAGACGCTGGTCGGGCGCGGGCTGCCAGTTATGTAGCGACGATTAACAGAGGCGGAGGAATAAGGATATCCGCCTTGTGGGGGATATAGTACCCGGGTACCTCACGAGCAAGCCTGGCAGCCCACCAAAAGGGGGCGGCCCAGCCCACCGTTCTGGACCTGAAGACGTGCGGACAAGTCGGCGCACGAAGGAAGGATCCGGAAGGAGAAGTTCTAGTTGGAATAGGAATTATTGTAAAGAAGGAAAGGATCCTTAGAGATAGGATCGGTTACAAACCGACTTGTAACCCTGCCCCCCGATATATAAGGCGGGCAGGGACCCCCTCCAAAGACCACGAAATCTTTCAACACACAATCCACGCAATACAACACCCCCAAAACAGGACGTAGGGTATTACGTCGAGTCGACGGCCCGAACCTGTATAAACCCCCGTGTCTGTCCATCCTAACCATCTTGCTTCAGATCTTTGCGATCTTCCCTGCAATACAAATCACTTTC
The DNA here is from genome assembly GCA_015476505.1 of Urochloa ruziziensis. Classification (NCBI taxonomy): domain Eukaryota; kingdom Viridiplantae; phylum Streptophyta; class Magnoliopsida; order Poales; family Poaceae; genus Urochloa; species Urochloa ruziziensis. The sequence continues at coordinate 47,257,168 of CM027121.1, read as the reverse complement.
GTGGGCTACCCCGTGGAAGACTGCCGGAGATAATATCACCGACAGTGGCGCGCCAGGTAGGGGATATCGCCGAGATCAATCTGGTAAGCTTGATGGATCGTGTCAAGATCTTGGACAGCTGCAATCTCCCGGACGTCGACGGATTCGAGATCCAGTTCGGGAACATCTCCACCGCCACCGCCTTGGATACCCAAGCGGCAGGAGCTACGGTCGCCACGGAGGTTTCCTCTCTGGCGCCGACTTCGGCCGTCACGGCCCAATCCGGTCCGATCGCATCTGATCGTGCCGGTTCTGTCCCGCTGAGTCCATCGCTGAATGCGAGACCCAACCAGTCGGGAACAGATCTACAATCACTCGGTTCCGATCGGCTCCTGAGAGTCGCGTCGCCGAGTCATCTCAGAGCGTAAACGCTCAACCGACGCGCGTCCCGAGCCCTGAGGTCATCACCGTCCAGACCCTGGCTTTTGCGCGCTTGCTCAGAAGCAGAAGATGAAGGACATCGTCCAGGCGGATGATTCCCTCTCTGGGAGCGACTCCTACGAGTCAAACCCACAGGGACCCTCAATCCTGGACGACCTGCAGGAAGGTTACACAGTGTCCGACGCCTCTACGGAGCCGGAACTGCTAGGATCACCCGGAGAGTTAACTCCGAGTAGCTTGGAGCGTTACACGCCCACATCCGACTTCTCCGAGTCCGAGGAAGATTACCTCGCGCAGGAAGGAGTTGGGTCATACTGCTACATGGTGGCACCAGCGACGCCACCCAACCCTGTGTCAGAAGACGAGGTCACTCCGGCTGAGGAGACGACTGAAGCCAGGGACCAGCGTCGAGCACGCAACGCCAGTCGGGCGACTCGCAGAGCCGCACGACCACACGGAGCCACCGCATCAGGATCTGGCACCGCTCGACTCCAAGTACCACGCTCCGAAGATAACCGTCGTCATCGAGATCAGCACGACAGGAGGAGCACCCGGAACCTGATGCGCGACGGCATGTTCGAGTACAACGGATACGACGTCTACGAGACGCCGGTCCAGAACCTCGTCACCATCAACGAGGAAATCAGTCGGCTGCCACCCAGCACTCCAGGCCTGGAAAAGGTAAGGGCCCTCGTGCAGGCCGCCTCCGTCCAGGTCCACCAGATGCAGGGCAGAGCAAACACGGTCGCTTCTGAGCCCGGTCCGTCTCGACGCCGGGCCAGCGGTGGATCGGATCGTGATGAAGACCATCGCACCACGATCAACAGAGATCGAGACGCGAGGGACGTCATCCACAACAGGACCGAAGAGCGCCATCGTGAGGAAATCCGACGGCACGAAGAATACGATCGGGATCATGGAAATCCCCGTCGTAACTCCAACAGGAGCGGCTACTCGACGGAGTCAGACTACTCTGACCCCTCTGGTAGTCCAAGGCACGGCAACGACGGCGGTTGCACTCCGCCACGAGGACGAGCGCTTCCACCACCCAGGCGACCGACCCCGCCAAGGGAGCGAACTCCACCGCGCAGTAGAACCTACCGACGGGACCGAACTCCACCCAGGACTCGGAACTATCGGAGGACCCGTTCCCCGCCCAGGGACCGGGATCGCAGGAGGGAGAGCACTCCCCCAAGAACAACAGATGGCTCGGGTCCGAGTGGTTCCCGCCCTAGAGGTCGGATCGGCGGATTCCAGTCGTTCACTGAGCGCTTGAGAAGCGTGACATGGCCCAGAGGCTTCGAGCTGTCGGATATCGACAAGTACGACGGAAAGTCTGATCCATCTCAATGGCTTCAGATCTACTACACCGCCGTACAAGCGGCTGGCGGCGACGAAGACGTGATGGCGAATTACCTTCCCATCATGCTCACCAAGGACTGCCGCAACTGGCTGGCAGGACTCCCGCAAGACGCCATCGACAACTGGGATCAGCTTACCGCACTCTTTGTCGGTAACTATCTTGGTACCTGGGAAAGGCCCGGGAGCAAGCGGCTCCTCGGCCAGATCAGACAGCGCAAGAACGAGACCCTGCACGACTTCGTGCGCAGGTTCTCGGAGAAGCGCAACTCCATCACGGACGTGACGGATCAGGAGGTTATGACAGCCTTCCAGAACGGCATCTCCGATGGAAGACTGATTCACAAGTGGACTCGGAAGCCACCCGCGACTGTCAATGACATGTTCCGGATCGCTAGCACGTGGGCGGACGCGGAGATCGCGGAGAAGGAACAGCTCAGCGAGCTCAGGAGTCGCTGGGAAGAAGAGAACAAGACGACCCGCAAGCGCGACCGCCGCGAAGACGAAGACCGACACGACGACCATCGTCGCAGTGATAGTCACCCTCGCAAGAAGAAGAGCGAGGGAGATATGGTCGCCGCCCTGGACCGGTCCAGAGGCCGGGTAACTCCAGAGGATTTCCAGCGCATGCTCGATGAGCAATGCCCATACCACAAGCACAAGCACTCGGCGCGAGAGTGCTACGGGCTCAAGCGAGCCTTCACCGGGGGCAACAGAGGCCCTCCCTACAGAAAGAGGAACGATGGTTCCCCGCGAGACGAAAGGCGGACTGACGAGCCCGGCGACGACTTCCAGGAAGCCGACCGAGTGGTCCGCATGATCTACGGCGGGCCGGAATTCGAGACGAAGCGCCAGCAGAAGCTCACCCATCGCCAAGTCATGCACGCGAGGGAGCCACCGGTACCTGAGTACCTCAAGTGGTCGGAAGTTCCGATCACCTTCAACCGGGAGGATCACCCAAACTTCATACCGAAGCCCGGATCTCACGCCTTGGTAGTAGCTCCGACGATCCGCAACGTTCGGCTCACCAAGGTGCTAGTCGACGGTGGCAGTGGCCTGAACATCCTCTTTGCTAACACATTGAAGGAGCTCGGCCTGACTACTCTCGACCTAAGTCCCCCCCAATCCGCGTTCTACGGTTTGATACCGGGAGAGGGGGCGGAACCACTCGGGCACATCACATTGCCCGTTACCTTCGGAGACCGGAACAACTACCGGACCGAGCATATGCAGTTCACGGTGGCGAACTTTGAAACTGCATATCACGCCATCCTCGGGAGGCCGGCGCTCGCCAAGTTCATGGCGATCCCTCACTACGTCTACTTGCAGGTCAAGATGCCAGGACCTAAAGGAGTAATCACCGTCTTGGGGGACATCCGAGTCGCTTACACATGCGAACAGGAAACCCTTAACGCGGCAGCTGCCCTGGACATGTCCAAGCGCATGGAACAAGTACTGGCTGCATCACAGGAGGTGGACAAGGACTCCCTGGAGATCCCCGCCAAGAGGCCAGCAAGAGAAGCCATCGCGCCAAGCAAGGAGACGGAGCTGAAGAGGATCTCTCTGGACTTGGATGACCCGAAAAAGACGGCCATCATCGGGGCAGAGTTAGACCCCAAATAGGAAGAAGTGCTCGTCAAATTCCTAAGGGAAAATGCCGACATATTCGCGTGGAAACCATCCGATATGCCAGGTGTCCCAAGGGAACTTGCCGAGCACTCCTTGAAGGTCAATACGACTGCCAAACCGATCAAGCAGAGGCTTCATCGATTCGCGCAGGACCGCAAGGAGGCGATTAGGGCAGAGATTACAAAGCTGTTAGCTGCTGGTTTTATTCAGGAGGTGTTCCACCCCGACTGGTTAGCTAATCCAGTTCTTGTAAGAAAAAAGAATAATAATGATTGGAGAATGTGCGTCGACTATACAGATCTCAACAAAGCTTGCCCTAAAGACCCCTTCGTTCGCCCCCGCATCGATCAAGTCGTTGACTCCACGGCAGGCTCCGCCCTGCTCTGCTTTCTCGATTGCTACTCAGGCTATCACCAGATAGGCCTAAAGCTGGAAGATCAGATAAAGACTGCGTTCATCACGCCGTTCGGTGCCTTTTGTTACAACACAATGGCCTTCGGTCTGAAGAACGCAGGCGCAACCTATCAGAGGACGATCCAAGCATGTCTGGATCAATTGATCCCAGACATAGTAGAAGCCTACATTGACGACATCGTGGTCAAGATCATGAACCCCGAGGACATGATAGGGAATCTGACAAAGGTCTTCAAACGCCTACGTATATTCCGGTGGAAGCTCAACCCGGAAAAGTGTGTCTTCGGAGTACCCTCAGGTAAACTACTCGGCTTCATGGTCAGCAACCGCGGGATCGAGGCAAATCGCGAGAAGATCACGGCCATCACCAAGATGCTACCACCAACCTGTCAAAAGGATGTGCAGAAGCTTATTGGATGCATGGCAGCGCTCGGTCGTTTCATATCACGACTCGGCGTTCACGGATTGCCGTTTTTCAAACTGCTCAAGAAGCAGGATAAGTTCGTGTGGGATGACGAGGCGAAGCAATCTTTCCAGGAACTCAAAGATTACCTGCAGAGTCCGCCCATCCTCGTCCCACCTCAACCAAGAGAACAGCTCTACCTCTACATCTCTGCTACTCCCCGAGTGGTTAGCACGGTACTAGTGGTCGAGCGTCCTGAAGAAGGACACGCATATGGAGTTCAGCGACCAGTCTACTTCGTCAGCGAGGTCCTGACCGTATCTAAGGTACGCTATCCCCATGTGCAGAAATTACTCTACGGAGTTCTCATCTCAGCAAGAAAGCTGAAGCACTACTTTGAGGCCAATCCAATCTCGGTTGTGAGCGAAAATCCTTTAGGGGAAATTCTCCATAACCGAGACGCCTGTTGACGGCCACTATATGCTACTTTTGACCGTCAACCTTCCCAACTTAATAAAGGAACTAAGTGATGCTCACATAAATTTTATTTAAACTAATGAGTTCCACGAGTTTTGTGCACCAATATGTTTTGCAAGGAAATACAGATAATATGGTGCATAAATATCAACATTGGTGAAGCCATACAAGTAAAGGTTCATCTCGAGACAAAGGAGACTTGGACATGGTGCAAAAGTGACCCAAATTACATATTTGACAGCACCATGTCGAAGAGCTTTCCGAGATGATCGAAATGGATATTTGGATGACCCAATTCGGAGTCCGGATGAGAAAGTTACACGTCCGGGAAGATCGCCGGCAGAACCCTACCAGGCCGGTCGGCCTGACTTAGGCCGATCGGCCTGGACAAGGCCGGCCGGCCTACAATTGTCCCCAAACTGCTCCAAACTTTGCACAAGGACCCTAGGGAGTCATCAATGGACCCCCAAGCAAGAATTCACAAGAATAAATGAAGTTAAGACCGAAAGGCCTAGGCCATGGATTGGAAGGTCCAGCTACCTCGGATTCTCGGACAACTTCAACTCAACGCAACCAAAACCGCCTCAAGGGACAACATGCAACCATTGATGAGCGAGTCGGTGCAACGGAGGGCCGAGAGGGGCCAGAGCCAGGCCGGCCGGCCTAGCCTAGGCCGACCAGGCCTCTAACTGTCGAGCGTGGATCAAACGCCACTGCAACCGTCATTAGGAGAGCATCAGGACCGTCCAGGAGAAAGACGGTGCCAAATGGCACCATCTCTAGGCCGAACGGCCTGAAGTAGGCCGGCCGGCCTATGACCGTGGCCGTTACTCCTCCCCTTTGGCGTGGAAGCTAAGCAGGTCCTTGGCGTCATCCCTACGCATGATACCGCCCTTGGAAGGCTATAAAAGGCGACCTCCACCCCCATTCAACTCACCATGGTGAAAGGGAAGAAGTCCAAGTGTAGTGTAGTGCTACCTATCTAGCTTAGAAAATAGGGAGAGTGGTGAGGTGAGAGTCCGGAGAGGAGCCGAAGTGCCGGCCCCTCTCAACTTTGTGCCTCCGAGGAATGAAGCTTCAGTTCGAGTAAAGTTCCTCCTCTTTTGTCTTTACTGCTTTCTCTCCTTACATTAGTAGTTCTTGAATGCTTTCTCAAGTTGCGGGTACCTGAGTCTGCGCGAGTGACAGCGACTCTTGTTTGGGGTTTCCTCCCCTACTCGCGGGAGGGGAGGTCAGTAGCTGAAAGCTTAGGCGTGGTGCCTGTGCTGGCTAGCTACCTCAGGTTGTGTTGCACCCCACGGAACTGCAGTGGTAGGCGGCAGGTGGTGACAGCCCTGTCCAGTCCTTCGTAGTCCACCACGTTCAGGGTGTACTCATAACAGTAGTGCTGAGCCCGGAGAACCCCCTCTCTCACCCCGTTCTGAGGTTCTCCCGTTCTAGCCGTCGAAGCAACTAGAGGAATCAAGTATTCCTGATAGGAGGTTAGCAAGTCGACATTAGATTACCTCTACCCACTTATCTGTTCTTCTTCACTCCCATCGTCCCTGGATATACCAGAGCCGTTTCTAGTACACTTCTCGTTCCTCGTGGATTCGATACCCTGGAATACTCCTAGGTGAAAGCTACATCGGCATCCGTACGCTTGCGGATTTATCTGTTAGGCTAAGGAACGCCAACAAGCTTTCTGGCGCCGTTGCCGGGGAACGGTAGCTGTACTAGTATCGTCCTAGTTTACCCTTGTATCACTCCACCTACCATACCATCCCTTATTATATAAAAAAATTATCCCACCTTCCCATGGCTTCCATTACCCTCCGTCAGTTCTCGGCACCAGGGCATAATCATTGGGTGCCTCCACCTTCATCACACCCCATCCATACCTCAGGCTTCGAGATCCGCCCTAGTCTTGCAGCCTTGGTTCGATCACAATCTTTCTCTGGGCACAAGGATGAAAATCCTTACACCCACCTACGAGAATTTGAGCAGAACTGCTCCCTCATCTCAATACCAGGCATGCATCATGAAACAGTGAAATGGAAGCTCTTCTCATTCTCCTTGACTGATGTTGCCAAAGAATGGTATTATATGACCGTAGGGACCGTAAAAGGTGATTGGAATACCCTCAAAGATGAGTTTTGTCTCAAATTCTTCCAAGTATCAAAGGTCGTTGCCCTTCGTACAGAAGCCCTCTCTTTCAAGCAACGAGAGGGAGAATCTTTGGGAGCAGCTTGGGCTCGTTTCACCAAACTTTTAGCTTCAGGGCCAGATTTGGGTATACCCGAGGCTATGTGTTTACAACACTTTGCTGGCGGTCTTAGAAAAGAAAGTGCACTCCAGTTGGATGCAGCTTCTAAAGGTTCTTTCTTCTTCTTAACCGTAAGTGAGGGGAGAGCCATCTTAGATAAGATGCTCAAGAATACTGAGCGCACCGGAGTATATGAAGATCTGCCTGAAAAATCTCAAGAGCCTGCTGAAAGAATGAATGCTTTTGGTCATTCTCCATCACCTTGCCCACAGAAAGTTGCCGAACCAAAACCCCCTACCTCAGATCCTAAGCCCTCCTATGATCATCATCAACCTTTCTTTTATTCCATGTTCGATGACGATGAATCGATAGCATACGGTGATGTCCCATCATCACCAGGAAAAGAAGATGATGCCTATAGAAAATCTGAGGTAGAGACCTCCGACCCACAAGAAGAATCCGGGACCGATGCCCAGCAGTATGTTCCATTCTTTAAGACGGCATCCCGATTCTCAACACTCCCGGGTCTCCAATACTCAAGGGACAAGACTGAATCCCCTAAGGAGGATTCACCATCCCTCAATCCGGAGTTTCAATTCTCGGAAGATGAATTCAAATTTTCCGATGAGGAGTTCAAAGCTCCTAAGGAGGATTCACCATCCCTCAATCCGGAGTTTCAATTCTCAGAAGACGAATTCGAATTTTCCGATGAGGAGTTCAAAGCTCCTATCTCGTCAAACCCCTCAGAATTCCCAGGATCATATCAATTTTGCGATTTCGAGGAGAATGCTTTCCTTCTTGATCCAGAAAAATCAAAGGACTTCCATATCGAAGAGAAAGATACGCCTCAAGAATACTATAGGCTTGATTCTGAAAATGTTTGCTCTATAGATATTCCTGAGGTAGCAGATTCCATGTCGGGTTCGGAAGAAAATGATGAGCATGGATATTTCGTCTTTGAGAAACCCAAAGATCCATGTTTCCCTGTGGATACTCCATCTACTCCCACCATTAGCACACACGATGACTCCAACCATCACATGCCCCATCAAAACAATTTCAAAAGGGTGGTTATGGATGATTTTGTTTATCATAAGTATTGCAAATCTCGTCGTGGTATGTTGTGCTAACCTTGCAGCTAGAAAACGACATCCGAAGATTGGTGATGGAGGGAGCCACAACACCAAGCTAGCTGCTACTTCGAAAAGAGGCTCCCAAGGTCGAGCTTTTGACCATAAACAAGCACTGCCGGGAGGTAACCCGTATTTTCATTCATTTTTTTTCCTTTCTTTCTTTCAAATTCCAAAAAAAATATAACAATAAAAAACTTTATTTTCAATAAATAAAACCGAACAAGGTTTCATGACATAATTTTAGGACTCGCTTCCTTCGGGTATTTTTGTCACTAACCTTTCAGGTTGAGGCTCAAATAAACGAAGAGTTGGGCAAAAGGCTACAGCCTCAGACGCTCAGTTTTTGGCACCAAGTGTCGCAAAATCTGAGCGTGGGGGAGGACATAATTTGAGCACGAAGCGAAGCATGGTCAATCCTTCAACGCTGGTTTGCACTTTTATTCCCCCACTTGAGGTTATTTCATAATGTTCATATCTTTGGATTGAGCCTCTTGTTCATATATAAATAAAAAATGAATGATGATACAACAAGTTATCTTGATCACAACTTTGCATCTCACATGTTGGCGAGCACAAGCTTTATTCCTTAACTAGTACTCTATTCTTGTGGGATCATAAATTTAGGAGGATCTTGCCTAAGTTGTTGACGAGTGTGAGATAATGAGATAGAAGTGTTTCTTTCTTCTTTATTAATTCTTACTTGGAGACTTTTCTTTGAAAGAAAAATCATGAAAACCCTTAGGCTCAGAATTCCTCAGTGGTTGAAAATTCCTACCAGAGCCAAATATTTCACATGCTCAAACCCATACATATGCCACCTATATAGTTGTGTGAGTTTTGTCAAACTTTGTGTCCTTATGGGAAAGTGACATTTCAATATCGATCATTTCTTCCTTGTGTCTATCCTTCAGTGCTATCCTTTCCATGTCTGGGGGATGCTGATTCCAAAATGGATCTTGCATCCACTTTCAACAGACATTCTCCGTCAAACCAAACCAAAATCATTTCATCCATATACCCTTGACCAAATCCTATCCACAAATATGGCCTTTCAAAATAACTACTCTAGTCATCCCCTCTCCCAATTTGAGAGAAGACATGGAGCTATCGAGGTAAAAAAAAAAACCTTGCCTAGTCATGGGCAAAGAAAAAAAGGAAAAAAAAGAAGAGATATAGAGCTCGATAGTTTCAAGTCTCCAAAGTACTAATAGGGATCCATGCAAAATAAAGAGTACCGCTCAAGGCCATATTCTTTCAAAAGCATAATTTATGGTTTGTTCATCACAATCCATCGTGCTTGTGTCGTGTCCATTTTTCCCCCTCATCCTTGACCATCCATTTCTCAATGATCAGAATATGAAGTGTCACAACTTCCACTAGGACCAATTTTTGACTTAACAATATACACAACATAGGTGGGCCTACATTTCCCCTACCCGAGCTCCACATAAGCCTATAGATTGTAGGGAGAGGCTGGCTACTGGCCTCAGTGAGGAATGAAAATACCACATGAGCGACTTGAGAGTGCCATCTGAGGATCTTATGAGCTAAGGTATTCTTCTCTTAAAAAAAACTCCAAGTATGATTGATGAAGAGGGAAGTTATATCTTCATTCGAGTTGTTCCACTTTTCAACTGCTCAAGGCAGGTATCATAGCTACTTCAAACCCCACAAGGTATGAGAAATGTTTTGGAATAACGTTTATGCTAGCCATTACCTTGAGAAGTTGTGCATCAAAGTCCACCTTAGTTCTTGCTCGGCCCGGCGTTCTTCAATCCTACCCTCTGCTCGGGACGCGCAAAGATCTAAGCGTGGGGGTGTGTTGACGGCCACTATATGCTACTTTTGACCGTCAACCTTCCCAACTTAATAAAGGAACTAAGTGATGCTCACATAATATGTTATTTAAACTAATGAGTTCCACGAGTTTTGTGTACCAATATGTTTGCAAGGAAATACAGATAATATGGTGCATAAATATCAACATTGGTGAAGCCATACAAGTAAAGGTTCATCTCGAGACAAAGGAGACTTGGACATGCTGCAAAAGTGACCCAAATTACATATTTGACAGCACCATGTCGAAGAGCTTTCCGAGATGATCGAAATGGATATTTGGATGACCCAATTCGGAGTCCGGACGAGAAAGTTACGCGTCCGGGAAGATCGCCGGCAGAACCCTGCCAGGCCGGTCGGCCTGACTTAGGCCGATCGGCCTGGACAAGGCCGGCCGGCCTACAATTGTCCCCAAACTGCTCCAAACTTTGCACAACGACCCTAGGGAGTCACCAATGGACCCCCAAGCAAGAATTCACAAGAATAAATGAAGTTAAGACCGAAAGGCCTAGGCCATGGATTGGAAGGTCCAGCTACCTCGGATTCTCGGACAACTTCAACTCAACGCAACCAAAACCGCCTCAAGGGACAACATGCAACCATTGATGAGTGAGTCGGTGCAACGGAGGGCCGAGAGGGGCCAGAGCCAGGCCAGCCGGCCTAGCCTAGGCCGACCGGCCTCTAACTGTCGAGCGTGGATCAAACGCCACTGCAACCGTCATTAGGAGAGCATCAGGACCGTCCAGGAGAAAGACGGTGCCAAATGGCACCATCTCCAGGCCGAACGGCCTGAAGTAGGCCGGTCGGCCTATGACCGTGGCCGTTACTCCTCCCCTTTGGCGTGGAAGCTAAGCAGGTCCTTGGCGTCATCCCTACGCATGATACCGCCCTTGGAAGGCTATAAAAGGCGACCTCCACCCCCATTCAACTCACCATGGTGAAAGGGAAGAAGTCCAAGTGTAGTGTAGTGCTACCTATCTAGCTTAGAAAATAGGGAGAGTGGTGAGGTGAGAGTCCGGAGAGGAGCCGAAGTGCCGGCCCCTCTCCAACTTTGTGCCTCCGAGGAATGAAGCTTCAGTTCGAGTAAAGTTCCTCTTCTTTTGTCTTTACTGCTTTCTCTCCTTACATTAGTAGTTCTTGAATGCTTTCTCTAGTTGCGGGTACCTGAGTCTGCGCGAGTGACAGCGACTCTTGTTTGGGGTTTCCTCCCCTACTCGCGGGAGGGGAGGTCAGTAGCTGAAAGCTTAGGCGTGGTGCCTGTGCTGGCTAGCTATCTCAGGTTGTGTTGCACCCCACGGAACTGCAGTGGTAGGCGGCAGGTGGTGACAGCCCTGTCCCTCCTTCGTAGTCCACCACGTTCGGGTGTACTCATAACAGTAGTGCTGAGCCCGGAGAACCCCCTCTCTCACCCCGTTCTGAGGTTCTCCCAGTTCTAGCCGTCGAAGCAACTAGAGGAATCAAGTATTCCTGATAGGAGGTTAGCAAGTCGACATTAGATTACCTCTACCCACTTATCTGTTCTTCTTCACTCCCATCGTCCCTGGATATACCAGAGCCGTTTCTAGTACACTTCTCGTTCCTCGTGGATTCGATACCCTGGAATACTCCTAGGTGAAAGCTACATCGGCATCCGTACGCTTGCGGATTTATCTGTTAGGCTAAGGAACGCCAACAAGCTTTCTGGCGCCGTTGCCGGGGAACGGTAGCTATACTAGTATCGTCCTAGTTTACCCTTGTATCACTCCACCTACCATACCATCCCTTATTATAAAAAAAATTTTATCCCACCTTCCCATGGCTTCCATTACCCTCCGTCAGTTCTCGGCACCAGGGCATAATCAGTGGGTGCCTCCACCTTCATCACACCCCATCCATACCTCAGGTTTCGAGATCCGCCCTAGTCTTGCAGCCTTGGTTCGATCACAATCTTTCTCTGGGCACAAGGATGAAAATCCTTACACCCACCTACAAGAATTTGAGCAGAACTGCTCCCTCATCTCAATACCAGGCATGCATCATGAAACAGTGAAATGGAAGCTCTTCTCATTCTCCTTGACTGATGTTGCCAAAGAATGGTATTATATGACCGTAGGGACCGTAAAAGGTGATTGGAATACCCTCAAAGATGAGTTTTGTCTCAAATTCTTCCAAGTATCAAAGGTCGTTGCCCTTCGTACAGAAGCCCTCTCTTTCAAACAACGAGAGGGAGAATCTTTGGGAGCAGCTTGGGCTCGTTTCACCAAACTTTTAGCTTCAGGGCCAGATTTGGGTATACCCGAGGCTATGTGTTTACAACACTTTGCTGGCGGTCTTAGAAAAGAAAGTGCACTCCAGTTGGATGCGGCTTCTAAAGGTTCTTTCTTCTTCTTAACCGTAAGTGAGGGGAGAGCCATCTTAGATAAGATGCTCAAGAATACTGAGCGCACCGGAGTATATGAAGATCTGCCTGAAAAATCTCAAGAGCCTGCTGAAAGAATGAATGCTTTTGGTCATTCTCCATCACCTTGCCCACAGAAAGTTGCCGAACCAAAACCCCCTACCTCAGATCCTAAGCCCTCCTATGATCATCATCAACCTTTCTTTTATTCCATGTTCGATGACGATGAATCGATAGCATACGGTGATGTCCCATCATCACCAGGAAAAGAAGATGGTGCCTATAGAAAATCTGAGGTAGAGACCTCCGACCCACAAGAAGAATCCGGGACCGATGCCCAGCAGTATGTTCCATTCTTTAAGACGGCATCCCGATTCTCAACACTCCCGGGTCTCCAATACTCAAGGGACAAGACTGAATCCCCTAAGGAGGATTCACCATCCCTCAATCCGGAGTTTCAATTCTCGAAAGATGAATTCAAATTTTCCGATGAGGAGTTCAAAGCTCCTAAGGAGGATTCACCATCCCTCAATCCAGAGTTTCAATTCTCAGAAGACGAATTCAAATTTTCTGATGAGGTTCTCCCGTTCTAGCCGTTGAAGCAACTAGAGGAATCAAGTATTCCTGATAGGAGGTTAGCAAGTCGACATTAGATTACCTCTACCCACTTATCTGTTCTTCTTCACTCCCATTGTCCCTGGATATACCAGAGCCGTTTCTAGTACACTTCTCGTTCCTCGTGGATTCGATACCCTGGAATACTCCTAGGTGAAAGCTACATCGGCATCCGTACGCTTGCGGATTTATCTGTTAGGCTAAGGAACGCCAACAACGCCCGCGGCCGAATCGTCAAGTGGTCAATAGAATTGGCCGCCCACCACATAACCTTCGTTCCACGTACTGCTATCAAGTCTCTGGTCTTGGCCGACTTCGTAGCAGACTGGACAGAAAACCAAGCTCCGGCTGACGACGAGGTAGTTGAGTACTGGGAGATGTATTTTGATGGCTCCCTCCAGATCAAAGGAGGCGGTGCAGGCGTACTCCTGATATCTCCAAGTGGACAGGAATTAAAATACGTACTTCAAATCATGTTCCCAGTATCCAACAATGTAGCCGAGTACGAAGCAGCCTTGCACGGTCTTCGCATCGCAGTATCTTTGGGTATCAAACGCCTGATGGTACGCGGGGACTCTGCCCTGGTCATAAACCAGGTAAACAAGGATTGGTCCAGGACCAACGAGAAGATGGACGCTTACTGCGAAGAAATCAGGAAGCTGGAAGGGAAATTCTATGGCTTAGAGTTCCATCACGTGGTGCGCGACCATAACAAGGCAGCAGATGAGCTTGCTAAGATGGGGTCCACCCGTGAAGGCGTCCCACCCGGAGTTTTCATACAAGATCTTGTTAAACCATCTATCAAGATAAACCCGGATGGCACTGTCGCGGAGCAACAAGTCGGAGAATCCCCGGAGTCAGCCACATTAGTAGTAGACGAAGCTTTGGACTGGAGGACCCAAATCATCGACTATCTTGATAGCGGCATATTGCCCACAGAGGTCGCAGATGATAAGGATCTAAATTCGCTCCACGAACAAATCGTACGGCGCAGCAAAAGCTTCGTCATCATCGGAGACAAGTTGTATCGTCGATCTGGAGCTTCTCAAATTCTCCAAAAGTGCGTAAGTCGCGCAGAGGGTGTTGAGCTCTTGACAGACATACACAAAGGAATCTGTGGTAATCACGCCGGGGCTAGAACCATCGTTGGTAAAGCCTTCCGGTCTGGTTTTTACTGGCCGACTGCTGTAGCAGACTCGGAAAACATTATACTGCGCTGCAAAGGGTGTCAGTATTTTGCAAGGCAAATACACGCACCCGCACAACAGCTGCAGACCATACCAATGTCCTGGCCCTTTGCTTGTTGGTGCTTGGACATGATTGGTCCATTCTAGAAGGCTCCTGGTGGTTTTGACCATGTCCTAGTGGCGATCGACAAGTTCACCAAGTGGATCGAGGTGAAACCAGTCAGAAAGCACACGGCAGCCAAGACCATCGAGTTCTTCACCGACATCACCCACCGCTTCGGAGTCCCAAATCGTATCATTACAGATAATGGCACGAACTTCGTGGCGCAGGAGTTTAAAGACTAGTGCAGCGAGAGGAGCATCAAGCTATGCCCTGCATCCGTGGCGCACCCAAGGGCCAATTGCCAGGTTGAAAGAGCCAATGGCGAAATAATCAAGGCGCTCAGGGCCCGGATATTCAAGCAGCTGAAGCAGTATGATGGACGATGGATCAAGGAGTTACCAGCTGTAGTCTGGGGGCTGCGGACCCAGCTGAGTTGTGCCACGAAGCAAACCCCGTTCTTTCTAGTTTACGGCTCGGAAGCTATCCTACCAACGGACCTTGCTTACGGCTCTCCCCGACTGGAGTTCTATGATGAATACGACACGCAAGTGGCGCGCATTAAAGACCTCGACAACATCGAGGAGAAGAGATTGGCCGCCCAGATCCAAGCCGCGCGTTACGCTCAGGTCCTGCGACGGTATCATGATCGAACAGTTAAGCAGAGATCCTTTGAAGCAGGCGACTTGGTTCTGAGGAGGTAGCAACACACTAAGGGCGCGCACAAGCTTGCGTCCCCTTGGGAGGGGCCATACATCATCAAGTCAGTGAGTCGCCCAGGCTCATATCGCCTCATGACGGAAGACGGCGTAGACATCCCAAATCCATGGAACATCGAGCACCTACAGCGTTTCTACGCCTGATTCAGTTATGTATTCATCTTTTTTGTTAAGATTTGTTTTTTCCGAGTGATTTTGGAGGGTAATCATCCCCAGTCACAACTCGGCAGTTTTATAATGAGTTATCAATAAAGTTGATTTCATCTCCTATCTATTTCTACTACTCGAATTTCCTCTTTCGCGTCACGCACATAAAGTACGAGTAGCACAAACTTTAAATCGAGAGGGAAAGTACTCGCCAAGTCAAAGCTCTAAACGTACGACAAAGACTCTGCGGCATGAGACTGAGACCAACGAGGCTAATCTACTCCGTAACAGGTCAACCACTCAGAAATTAAGGCCAGCGCAGAAAGAAAGGGAGTAGTAGTCCCATAAAAACTTATATACAATAACAAAAGCTTAAACATTGTTCAAAAGTATTATTTCTACCAAATACTACAAATTTTCTATGGAAATTACATTGCAGGGTCACCAACACCAGAGGGGGCTGCCTCATCAGAGTCGTCAACAACGTCCTTGGACAGGACATTGTCGATCGGCTCGACTTCAAGGAGCAGTCTGCTCACATCATCTTCAGAGGTCCCAGCAGCGTATCCGCGGCCGAGTGGCTCCAGATCCGATGCTGGGAACAGAGATTTGAGCACCGCCAGGACATGACCGCAGCTGGCTTGGCTGATGGAGCAAAGCTGTCGCCGGAAGAAGCGTGGAAGCACCCGAACGCGGTCGAGGATAGAAGCTGAAGATGATGATGCCTCCGGCTCGATCTCCTCCGCCACCACTCGGACAGCATCTTCCAGCGCGATCTTCTCGGCGCGCAGTACCTCCGCCTCGCCCTGCAGCCGCGCCACCTTGGCAGTGAGCTCTGCAAATTGGACCATAATCCGATACCGGTAATCTACAGAGAGTTAGATCTGGATAATATATTCACGTCTGACAGGAAAACAAATAGAGAATAACATACCTCTAAGCTCATGCACGGCCTGGGCTTCGTTGAGTCTAGCCTGCTCCACCTCTCCGCGAAGATCGCGATTGGTGCGCTGGGCTTCCTCCAACTCCGCCTGGCGTTGGGTCGTCGCAGCTTCGAGTTCAGCCACTCGGGCCACCAAGGAGTCGGCCTTAGCGGCTGCAGAAGAAAGCTCTTGAACCGCCAAGGATTTTGCCTCGGCATCAGCAGCTAAGTCCTGCAAAAGATAGTCAGATGACAAAACAAATAGGTGTACCGCTCGGTAATCAACCTAAACAAGCAAAATGGCTCAGGAAGTACCTCGGCTATTTGGCCCATACGACGATGGAGCGACATGAACTCTGCCAGAGGAGTCATGGGAGCACCACCACCGGGAGCGGCGACCGCCGTAGGAGCGACTTCGACACTTGCAACCTGAGGCTCCTCCACCGCAGCAGTCTGTTCAATCACAGGAGCAGGCTGGGGGCTGCCCTGTGGAACTGGCAATGTGGTCGGCGATGCTGGTGCAGGACTCGGCGGAGGCGGGGTTGGTGCTCGCAGCGACTCTGGTGGCGGACCCACAGGCTGATCGCTGAGAAGATCAGCCGAGTGGGACGACACCTCTGGCACTTGGATTGGTGGGATCTCTGTCTCAACGACCGACTGCGGCGCAGGACCCGCAAATGGGATCTCAGACGGCGTGCTGCAGGATAAAGCACATAAGGATTAATCACAAGAAAAACATAAAGGACAATCAAAGGATGACAATGATACTTACAAAGTAGATATGCGCATTCTCGGGTGCTTTCCTCTCCGAGTGGGGGAAGGAAGGTCCCTCGGACTTGCAGTACTCAGAGCTACTATGGCAAGGGGCGACTGCTCTGAGCTGATAATTGGGGACGGGATTGACGACCCAGCACCACCAGCTTCGTCTTCATCCGAGTCAGATGACTCAGAGAGGAGGAGTTGGCGACGGCTCGGCGCATCCCCAATCACGATCCCCGTTGAAATCTTTCGCTTCTTCAGGATAGGGGCAGCCTTCCCACCACTCAGAGATAGCACGTCTGGAGAAGGCGAGGACAACAGAGTGATATGAGAATCATGCAGGTCACTCTCGCTTCCTCCGACTGCTTCTTCAACAGCACCGGCTCTGCGCCGAGCCGGCTGATCCACTCCCTTTGGCATCTCAGGCAAAGGAGGGATAGATACAAAGGCAGCTCGACCCTGCAAAAATTGGGTTCAGTTCTTTACTGAGATTACACCCAATGGGTGGAATTGAAAACATAAAACAGCAACAGACTGGTTCAATACCTCAGGGCGTGGATTCGATAAGTTGAACGCCGGAGGACAATCAGTAGTCCGCAGGGAAGTACCTGACATAAAAAATTTGCCAAGCCAAGCTGCGGCCTGGCCCTTGTCAACACGCTCGGGGGCTTCACGCGTGTTGTCCCCCTCGGCGTAGTACTCATACGCCGGATGAGCCCGCTGCTTGAGGGGCTGGATCCGGCGCAGCACGAAGTTGGCTGCCACTCCTATGGCAGTCAACCCTCTATCCTTCAACTGGGCTATGAGACCCAGCAATTCCCGAACCTGGTCCATCTCACTCTCATTGGGAAGAGAAGTCCAGGACTGGGAGGGAACAGGACGCGAATCGATTTCAGGAGAGATGGTAGGCGAGTGGTTTCCTACGTAAAACCACTCGGACTGCCACCCTTTGTTGGAGGTAAGAAAAGGAATATCAAAATACTCCCGGGTTCGACCCTCACGAAGTTGGAATCCGGCGCCTCCGACTACTCGCGGGCACTCGGTTCCAGGGTAAGGTTTCAACAGAAAAAGGTGAAGAAAAAGATTGAAGTGAGGCTCTATCCCAAGATAGGCCTCACAGAGGTTGATGAAGATGGCGATATGAAGAATGGAATTGGGATTCAGTGCGCAGAGACTGATCCCATAGAAATGCAGCAGCCCGCGGAGAAAAGAATGCGCGGGCACGCCAAAGCCGCGCAGAAGGAAAGACTCGAACACCACCAAATCAGAGGAATTTGGGGTGGGGAAAGACTCACCGGAGGCTGCGCGCCACTCGGCGGTTTGCTAGTCTGGGAGGATGCCGTCGATGACGTGCTGCTCGAGGCGCCTGGTGGTGGTGATGGACTCCCTCCACTCGGCGGCACGGTCCACGGCGACTTCGATGGCGGCCTTAGCTCTGACCGACCGAGCCCTTCCCGGCGACCTCTCCTTCCGCTTCGGGGCTTCCCTCCTCTTCGGTGCCATGGCAGCAAGCGGGGGCTGAGGATTGAGGATGGAAGTTGCAAAAATGGATCTAGGGTTTGCTCTCGAGCGTGGAGGAGAACGTGAGCGCTGGGAAGGTGAATGGCGAGGAAAGGGAGAAGATTACGGCGGGGATGGCTTATAATGGAACGAACCGTTCCTCCCGCGTGCAGCGCGATGCGTGTCTCGGGAACTCAACCGACGCAGGCACGTCCCGTCGCTTTGAATTCAAAGATGCGGAAAAGAGTCGCGATATCTCGCGATATTCTGGCTTCAATAAGGCAACCGTTAGTTTTCTTAGGAAACAACGGACTTTACGGCATTAATGCGCCTAAATGTGCTGAAATATAGCACGACCTTTCGGTTCTGTTACATTAACAAATTTGTGGGTTCCTGAGCTAGTGTTCAGGGGCAGAAACCACTCGGTCGTGAGACTAAAATTAGTCGACGGCCAGACTTGCTTTTGCAATTAATATTGTATCCTTGCAATTGATTTTTACGTAAGGCATGCGATACTATCGCTAAATTCGCTCAGAAGTCTGGGTCAAGTGCTGACAAGTATAAATCTTGTGAGAAGGTGGCTACCATATGGTCAAGTTGGGTCGTGGGACACGATCTGAGAGTCACGCCGAGTTCAAAGAACTTGAGAACGAAATCCTTAAGAAGGGGAAACAAAAAAGCCCCATAAGGAAAAGATTATCCGAAATTCATGCGCTGAGGCATGGGGGCTGAAAAGTTCAGTCAGGATCCACGGCTTTCAGAGTCTTGACACGATCGTGTCGAGTCAAATCAAGACTCGGGGGCTACACGCAATGGGTGCACCTGGAGGTGCACACCATTGATGGATTAAGTTCAAAAAGAGATTCATAATATTTTATTTTTGACACTCGATAAGAATATTCTATTCTGCTCAAGGCTCGGGGGCTACACCCAATGGGTGCACCTGGAGGTGGACACCATTGAAGATCAAGATATCGATGGAGAAAAGTTGAAGACCTTTGGCCAATTTCATACTAAAATTGCCCAAAGCTCGGGGGCTAAGTGTATTCACTTCGCTGTCGCGTCGTGAAAAATAGCACTTCTTCCCCTCACTATGGCTACAATTGAAGAATCGTTTTCAGATACGTCTGAGCATGCACTCAGATCTTCCTCGAAACCACTCGGATCTTCTTCGAAATCACTCGGATGAGGTCTTAGACAACTTGAGAGCACTCAGATCATGTAAGAGAAGACAGATCAATTACAGCCAATGATCGGCCAAGAAGTGCTCGGGGGCTACTGTGGGGGATATAGTACCCGGGTACCTCACGAGCAAGCCTGGCAGCCCACCAAAAGGGGGCGGCCCAGCCCACCGTTCTGGACTTGAAGACGTGCGGGACAAGTCGGCGCACGAAGGAAGGATCCGGAAGGAGAAGTTCTAGTTGGAATAGGAATTATTGTAAAGAAGAAAAGGATCCTTAGAGATAGGATCGGTTACAAACCGACTTGTAACCCTGCCCCCCGATATATAAGGCGGGCAGGGACCCCCTCCAAAGACCACGAAATCTTTCAACACACAATCCACGCAATACAACACCCCAAAACAGGACGTAGGGTATTACGTCGAGTCGACGGCCCGAACCTGTATAAACCCCCGTGTCTGTCCATCCTAACCATCTTGCTTCAGATCTTTGCGATCTTCCCTGCAATACAAATCACTTCCGTGGGCTACCCCGTGGAAGACTGCCGGAGATAATATCACCGACACGCCTCCGTTAATATTAACAGAGGCGGAGGAATAAGGATATCCGCCTCCGTTAATATTAACAGAGACGGATTGGTTATAGAAACCGCCTCCGTTAATATTCCCAGATTACTCCATCTACCAGCCACATTTAAAACCGTGTGTTTCTGTCACTGGTGAAAAAATAGGTTCATGTTCCATTTCAGAAACACGATCCGTGGCAAGGATTTTTCTTTTCAAATTAGGAATACAGGATCCCCAGAGTCCCGGACTATGCATCAAAATAGGACGAATTCAAAATTCTCATGAAAATTTGTTTCCTTACAAATTTAAATTTGACTTCATTACAAATTTATGTCTTCATTAAGTGTAAAAAATGGAAATAAAGCATATACATTTGGTTCCATTATATATTAAATAAGTTACAAAATCCATGTGCATGAAGCTTAAGTTGAATAACTCATTCCATTAACTATTACATATTGACGTGGAATACATATCATTTTGGTACCGACCCTACAACTGTCCTCTTCTCACCATCAGAGCGGAACCAAGGCTTCATCTTGGTCTTGTTGAGCCGGCTCTCGACTTGCTTGATCTTGCGTGGATGATCGGTAAAGAGCGAGAATTCCGCATAGTGGTTGTATTCTTCTGGACTCTGCACTCCATCAGCTCCCACGATCCTTTGCTTCCCTGACACAACCACATGCTTCTTGGGTTCTCGGGGCTTTGCGAAGTAGGCTACCTGAGCGACTCGGTTTGCTAGCACCCACTGATCATCTTTGTATGCGACACTTTCGAGCTCCACGGTGGTTAGCCCATACTCGTCTATGACAACCGCCTTTGGCTTGACCCACTGGTCACCGGAAGATGGGTAACTGTAGGCCACCTCCATAGTAAAGTTCCCATATCTCTTCAATCTGCCCGTAGTAGTATGTTTTGGTCTCCCCAGTCTCCTCGTCGATACCCTCATATCGAACACCGCTGTTCTGTGACGCGCTCTTCTTGTCTTTCTCTTTCGTATGGAACCTGTATCCATTGATGTCATACCCTTGCCATGAGGTGATTTGCGTGGATGGACCGAATGCAAGCCTCGATTCATTGGATTCACCATTCAGAGGTATGCCCTGTTGTTTGATCCACATCGTGAAATTGATCTTGTGTTGTCTCTGTACCCATGCCTCCGTGCGTCCGTTACGACCACGACGGATCTCCTCCAAGTGCTTCTCAACCCACATCTCCATGAGCACAAGCTGATTAAGGACGTTGTGATGAGCTTCTTGCACAATTTCGTCATCTACGTCGGTGCGTTCTTTCTTCCCTGTGCAGCCCATCCCTAAGGTTTTGCCTTCGTGCTGATGGACGGGCAAGCCAATCGCATTTCCGTCCTTTATGTACTTGGAGCAGCAGTTAATGGACTCCTCAGTTGTGTATGCCTCGATCATAGAGCCCTCCAGATAAGCACGATTATGGACATATCTGTTCAGGGTCGACATGAACCTCTCATATGTCCACATATTGTGCAGGTAAACAGGCCCAAGTTCCTGTATTTGATCAACCATGTGCATCATCAGGTGTGGCGTAATAGTGAAGAAAGACGGCGGGAAACACATCTCAAGCTGGCAAATAGTCTCTGCGATGTATTTTTTCATGTCTGGCAACTCAGCTTTATCGATGACCTTTTGTGTGATGAAGTTAAAGAAGTAACCGAGGCGGGTGATGACCATCTTCACGTACTCTGGACCGATAGCCCTGATCACAATTGGGAAGAACACCGTGAGCATGACGTGACAGTCGTGTGCATTGAAGCTAGTTAGTGTGAGGTCCTTCATCGAGACCAGACTCTTGATGTTGGAAGAGAAACCGGTCGGCACCTTCACAGCCCTAAGCCACTGGCACACGGCCCTCTTCTCATCTGTCGTGAGGTTGTAGCTCGCGCCTGGAAGGTCCACTTTCCCATTCTGCGCCGCGGGAATTGGATGAATTTCAGTCCTGATGTTCTGGTTCATAAGATCCATACGTGACTTCAAACTATCTTTGGTCTTAGTCTTGATGTCTAGCAGGAGCCCGATTGTGCTTTCAAAGACATTCTTCGTAAGATGCATGCTGTCGATGGCATGGGGCGTATGCAGCTCCTTCCAGTATGACAGGTACTTGAAGAAACATGATTGCTTCTTGAAAGGAACTGGGGTGACAGGTTCCTCCATCTGGTCCCGCTTCCTCTTCTTCCTTGTTGTGGTCCCATTTCCCTCAGCTTTCTTCTTCTTCCCGAACTCGATGTTTATGCCCTTAACCATGTCAAACACTTTTTGCCCATAACTCATGTTTTCTGGCTCGTCAGTTTGAGGCTCGGGTTTGTTGTCAAAGAACTGATTCATCGAAGGATGCCGGTACCTGTGCTTTTTGGGGAGGAATCGCCTATGCCTCATGTACACCAATTTCTTCGATGCAATAAGATAAGTGTAGCAGGTACCGTCAATGCAAACTGCACAACCTGACTTGCCTTTGATCTGGCCTGACAGTGAAAAAAGGCCATTATAATCGGTGATGGTGACAAAGATGATGGCTTTTAGAGTGAACGACTTCTTTAGGTACGCATCCTTCATCTCGACCCCGCCTTCCCACAGTGTCTTCATGTCTTCCATGAGCGGCTCAAGGAACACATCTATATCGTTGCTTGGCTCTTTTGGTCCAGAAATAATCATGGTTAGTAAAAGATACCTACGCTCTTTTGACATAGATAAGGAGGTAGGTTGTATATGGTGAGGATGACTGGCCAAGTGCTATGGGAGCTGCTAAGGTCACCAAACGGATTCATACCATCTGTACTCAACCCGAACCTGACGTTTCTTGCCTCATCACCAAACTCTGGGAACTTAGCGTTGAAATCCTTCCACTGCTTGCCATCAGAGGGGTGTCGCAACTTGCCATCGTCCTTCATACGTTCTGGTGATGCATGCCAGGACATCAGCTTGGCATCCTCTGGGTTCCCGAATAATGCACGCAGGCGATCGATCACTGGCAGGTACCACACTGCCAGCGCAGGACTTTTCCTCTCCATGTAACCCTCTTCTTCCTCATCCTCAGGGATCGGCATCTGATTCTGGGCGGTCTTCTTCTTCTTCTGCCCTCTCTTCTTGGGTGCCTCGTCATCCGCATCCGCGCGACAACCGGCATTCTTCTTGTATCGACTGGCACCGCAGTGCGGACAACTCCGCAACTTCTCATATACAGGATACAGTGGTGAGGGCAAGCATGAAACTTTTTAAGCTTCATCGCCACTGGCCGGATCATTTTCTTCGCTCGATAGGTATTGACGGGCACCTTGTTATCTTTTGGATATGTGTCAGCAAGCATTTGCAACAGGTCATTGAAGCTAGTGTCAGACCACCCATGGCGAGACTTCAGCATCAACATTTGGAGGTTAAACGCAACACCGTCCAATGCTTCGGGCAGTCCTTATACAGTGGGTCAATTGCCGCCTGCTTCATCTCTTTGAAATTCTCCAGTCACTTCGGATTCCCAAACAGAACGTCATCTTGGTCCATGCGGTTTGCAAGATTTTCAAACATCTCCACATCTTCGGGCCCCAACACATCAGCCTCCTCACCATCCCCACCGCCATCGTCCACCATGTCTTCCAGAAGATCCTCAATGCAGATGTAATCACGATTCGCAGTACCACCATCCAT
This sequence comes from Urochloa ruziziensis, assembly GCA_015476505.1. Classification (NCBI taxonomy): domain Eukaryota; kingdom Viridiplantae; phylum Streptophyta; class Magnoliopsida; order Poales; family Poaceae; genus Urochloa; species Urochloa ruziziensis. Next base: position 47,233,511 of record CM027121.1, on the reverse strand, counting down.
TGTCGTTGTTGATGATGAAGGTTGTTGTCCTTCATGCACATTCGACGAGTTTCCTTCGGATCCACCACTGACACACGGATCCACCTCGCCGTGATACTTCCAGACCGTGTAATCCTTAACGAAACCATGCATGATCAAGTGAGATTGCACCACGCTATCTTCATGGAGAAGTGTGTTTTTGCAGATTTTGCACGGACAAATGATGCGATCCCGACCCAGACTGAGACGATGCTTTTTCGCTGCAGCAATAAATTTTGTTCTCACATGATTTAGGAAAGACAGATCATTGCCGACCCTCGATAAATTGTACATCCACTCTTTCCTGTCCATGACGGAAACCTTGCATCCAAAAGCATATTGACATATAAAAATCACACAAAATACAATTTTCTCTCTCCTCCATTTAGAAGAAACAAGCAAAAGAGAGAAGATGAGAGTTGGGAGAGTAGAAATCAACCTCCTGTGTTCTCCCCCTTCACCAAATCTAAGGGCAAAACCTTCCCCCCTCAAAAGAAGGCAATTCTTGTGTTTTTAGCTCAAAACACAAGAAAATGGAGGAGGAGCCGCGGGGAGGAAGAAGGGGAAGGTGCTGTATATATAAGGAGCATTAACGGAGACGGTTGTGTTACAAAAGCCGTCTCCGTTAATAGATTAACGGAGGCGGTTTTTGTAACGGAACCGTCTCCGTTAATGATCCATTAACGGAGACGGTGCCCTTACAAAAACCGGCTCTGTTAATCTATTAACGGAGACGGTCACTTGGCTCCGCCTCCGTTAATCAAACGCCACCGCCTCCGAAAATGATAGGCATTAACAGAGACGCAACCATTTTGCAAGTGTCTCGGAAAATGTTTTGACAGTGTCTCCTAAAATGTTTTTTGTAGTAGTGACTAGAACATTGTTCCAAATTCACATTATTTTGTTCCACATCCAAAAAAAATGTTCCAATATAACTCACATACATTTGTTTCACATAATTTTATATGGATTTGTGTGCATATATTTTAGTATTCCGTTGTTCCATTGACCACAGAAAACCGTCAGTTCATTGATGTTCACGGAACGCCAACAACACGCACTAGTACTCGTGTATGTGGGACCTCACATCTGACGTAGCAGCGCACACTAGTACTGCTGCCTGCATGCGCGTTGGGGGGTGTGCGGCAACCCCGCATCGCACCGCAGGTGCGGTGACTAGTCGCCCCGGTGCCATCTGCCCTCCTCCGCAGCCGACGAGGCATCTCTCCGGCTTTTCCGCTCACTCATGCCCCTGCCCGCCAAGTCTTACCCATGGCTTTTCTTTACTAGATGCAGCGTCCCTCGGGTCTACACGATCTACGGCGGCGCATCTCCATCTCGAGGCCACGGCGGGCTTGGTCAAGGCAACCACACGGCGATAGAAGAAAAGAATGAGGCGACGTCCTTTTGGACAGAAAAAACACAAGCGCAGGCCCACAATTTTTTGGGAACTGTTGGCCAAGAGAGTCTTTACTCGTGAAAGAGTCTCTATCCTAGTGGTTAGAGCACCTGAGTAGCACCTAGCAGGCCTAGGTTCGATTCCCTGTGGGAACGAATTAAATGAGTATGAAATAAAAAAATATAAAGAAAATAGGTAGGGACTTCCCCTGATGACTTCGGTCAAAAAAAGAGAGTCTTTACTCTTTTCTCCTCCCAATAATTTTTAGCAAGATCTCAAAACTAGTTTTTTTTTTTTACTCTATTTGTTTGGACACTCTTGGACATGCTCTAAGGGGGGTGTTTAGTTCCAAGTGAAAAAAATTTACGGTGTCACGTCGAAGAGAATAAACGTAGACTAATAACGCTCATAAACCGCGAGAAGATCCGATTAGGGTAATTAATAATAATATTCCGGCCTCTAGTTTATATATTAGTATACTAATTAAATAATGCATACGATATCGTCGTCGCCGTCGATTTCGCATGCTCTCGCGCGGTCTTATATTTACATTGTTTATTTGTTTCGTTTCCGACGACGTCCTATGTATTCCTGTTTTCTGTTGTGTTCCATTCTCAGTAATATATGTTATGATGAGGATGTATGCGCATTCCCCTCCTCAGGTCATGCCGGCACACACCATGCATGTTTGTAATTTCGAATAAACATTATTAATTGAATATCCTGATGAGCTTCTTATTTCTATGATAATAATTAAGTTTCAACATTCTCCTTGAAATTTTTGTGTATTTTATGGGTCCTTTTTGCATCTTGAATACTCGTTTTAGTTTTGTTGACAACCAAAATTGTCCAATTTGTGAGGTTGTTAAAATCTAGAATGGATGCCGTCGTGAAGCGTCGATGAAGCCAGTCGAGCCAGGCGACAAGCAACAGTGTTTAGGTCTAAATTTTTACCATCCACAACGCAACTCTACGTACCCACAAGTCAGGGTGGGCATTCGGGTAACCGAGACCGATCGGTTCGGTTCCTCGGTTTTTTGAAAATTTCGGTTATCAAAAAATAGGGACCGATCGGTTCCTACAAATTCTTGGAACCGAGGCAATTCGGTGTCGGTTACTTCGGTTCGGTTTCGGTCATAACCGAAACAACCGAGCTATTGGTTGACGCAATCAAGATCGATAGGGACGAAGCACCATCCAATCCTAAAAATGCACAGAGCCTACCATGTAATCTTCTTTTCCATCAATTTGATACAAGCAAACAACACAGTTTGTTTCCAATCGCTCCAAACACAATCGGCATCGATGTACAAGTGCAACACGAGAAGTACAAGCCAACAGACAAAATCCAAAGAGAAGTAAAGAGCAACGGACAAAATCAAATCGATGTACAAACAACTGGTCCGGGATGGAGCAGAGGTCCTGCAGCCGGACGTCGGCCCTTGCGCGCCTGCAGGCCGCACGGAGCACCACCGACGGGCGTTACGCCAGACTACGGCTCGGCGTCGTGCAGATCTTGAGAGCAGGGAAGAGATAGATCCCGTGCTGCGACCTGCGGCCCTGCGGGTTGCAGCAGGCAGGGCGCCGCGCGTCGCCTCAGGCAGCCTGCGCCGGCGACGGATGTGCTGGCATGGCCACCTTCCACCTGCGCCGCGCCTGGATGGGATGAGGAGGGGCGGACTCAGGGGGCAGCCGTCGGGTGGGGTGGAACTGAGGGGTGAGGAGTGAGGAGTAGAGATTATATACGTAGGGTTAGGGTGGCTCTATTGGGCTGGGCCGAAAACATTGGTTGTTGGGCTTTAACGTATACTTCGGTTGACCGAGAGGTAGAACCGAATAAACCGAGAAAAGTTCGGTTATCACAAACCTGGAACCGAACTACTAACCGATCTTCTCGGTTTCGGTTTTTTCGGTTCGGTTCTCGGTTTTTTCGGTTCGGTTCTCGGTCCTCGGTTAATTATGCCCAGGCTGACCCACAAGGCAATCCCCCCCCCATTTGCTCCAGCTTACTCACTGCCCAGCCCCTGTGTCAATGGTGAGCGACGTCGCTGTTCCCCAGTGGGTGCCGCCAACGAGCACGTCAGGATCCCTCAGCAGCTCCGCCGCCACCATATCGCGTAGCTCCTCCTCAAGCAGACAAAGAGGAAGGAGAGAAAAGCAACGGACATGGAAAAAACCAAGAAACACAAAGGTTGAGTGCGCCACACGATTTCAGTTACAATCCACAACCGGTTAACACCTAAACGAGCTCAGAAGTCGAAAAGGCGGGCCTGATAACAAAACAGTCAGCGGTGCATCAAAGAATAGTAGGTCCAACTGCAGCGATCAATGTGTTCGTTGCTGATCAAATGGCCCAGGACATCAACTTACAAAAACACAAGATCTAAGTCAACTTAAATAAAAGGAGTAAATCTAATATCTAAAACTCTAGCATTAGGTTGGTACCTTAGCACAAGGATTTGGTACCAATTGGTGTTGTTGATCTCCTAACTTATAATTGTTATGATTCATGCTTAAAACACATTTATGAGTAAAGGAGAAAGGTGAGTTTTATTGGTCCATGAGAAAATTAATTAATACTAATTGGATAATTAAATATACTTCCTCTGTTTTTGTTTATAAGGCCGAGTCAAACTTGGCACGGTCTCTTAAATTACACTTTGACATTTATTTAGCTCATACTCCGTATTATATTATTTATGATCATTATGAAGCACATGCCATTAAAAATCTAACCATTACAAGTTTACGATTTTTGATGATGTGGCAGTCTCAGTGGAAGTTTATGGGCATTAAATATGTTGTCATGTCACTATTTTTTATTATGTGGCAGTGTATTAATGAAGAGAGAGATGAAATGGGTTTCATGGTGATGAAACCCTCTCTACACAGTTACCTAGACAGGTTGTGTCTTGTAGCCTAGGGAACAACAAGAGATGAAACTTTGCATTGAGAGAGGGTGTTTCATCGTAGTTTCAAACATCTTTTAGATGATGTGGCATTCTATGTAATTGTGTCCATGAAACTTCCACTGAGACTGGCCTAAAAGTTAAAAATTATTAGCTAAATCAATGATGAAAGATTACATAATTTGAATCTTGATAGCGTGCATGCCTTAGAAACTCAAACGGAGGAGTATTTTGTAACAAGAGGAATGAACCGTACCTCCAAGATAAACCATGCGACCAAAAGTGTATGTGAAGCCGCATGCCTTTCCCATGCATGACACGTACCTATTGCGGAATGTTAAACATTTGACAGTCCAAACCGACCTAAGCATTCGACATTACCTCCTTCCGAGTACATGACCTAGCTATTGAGTATTGACCTGTATAAATTGACACGAACAAAACATAAGGCAAACACATCACCCTGCCGTGTTCCATATATACTTGAATTGCCTACAAGCTTGTTCCAAGTTTCCACCGCCGGCAAGCGATCGACATGGCGCCCCACCTGCTAGCCACCGGCGGCGCCCCTGTCGCCGGCCTCGACTACGACGACGACCACGTCCTGCACGCCCCGTCCCTCCGCTTCGCCGTCGCCGCCGACCCCTTCGGCCACACCGGCGGCGGCGCTGCTGACCCCAAAGAGGACGCCCGCCGGCTCATCGCCGCCGTCGACGCAGCCCTCGCGCGTCGCGCCGACGCCGACGTCGAGGCCCTGGAGATCGACCTCGTCCACTCCTGCTGCGACAAGTACGTCACCCTGCCGCCCGGTGGCTTCCACGTCCTCCAACACCACCACGCCGCCGACGTCACGCCGGCGCGCGTCGCCGCCTGGCTCGGCTTCGCCGCCCGCCGCATCACCGGGAGCCTTCTCCCTCGCCGTGCCCACTCTGCCACGGACAAAAGCTTCAGCGTCACCGGCGGCGAGAGAGGAGGAGGAGGAGCGCCTCCGCCGCGTCGAGCTCCCGGCCATGGCGAGGGCCGAGTCGATCAGCCTGCGCCTCGGCGACGCCCGCCTCGCAGTCCCTTCCGCCGCCGCCGGATCCTTCACCGCGCTCAGCGAGCTGCTGCTGAGCCAGGTCCGTATCGACCCGGGCGGCGCCGACGAGTTCAACCTCGGCCGGCTGCTCTCCGCCGCTTGCTGCCCGCGGCTGCGGTGGCTCCGGCTCGAGCACATCACGGGGCTCGCCGCGCTCCGCGTCGCCGCCGCCGCGACGCTGGAGGAGGTCGCGCTGGACTGCCTGACCGACATGACGGCGCTGGAGCTGGACGCGCCGGGGCTCCGGGCGCTGCGGGTCACCGGATGCTGCAGGATGATGGACGGCGAGGCAGCGGCGGCGGAGGCGGGGGCGAGGGTCTCGGCGCCGGTGCTGGAGACGCTGGCGTGCCCCTACCTCTGCCACCCTGACCGGCTTCAGCTCGACGGCGCGGCGGAGAGTGTCCGGCGGCTCGAGGATATCGCCGTCTTCACGCACGGCTATCCCGGCCAGAACGACGCTGCCGTGGCGCTCTTGCGGCGGTGCGCCGCCGCGCACAGCCTTCAGGTGAAGATATCTCCGTTTGATCAGGTACGCATGCCTTCGTGATCTGACTGAGAACATACATACGCCTTGGACAGCTTAGATCCTCTTTTGTAAAACTTTGGTTGTAAGCACTCAAGTGAGTGCAGAGACCGGTTTCCTTCATCTATTAAAACATACGCCTTGGACATCTTGGACATGGTTCCAGAAAGTTTGTGTAAATTTGTCTTGGAAAACACTTTCATAATTTAGTATGGTAGCTCTATTGGATTATTAAAATAAAGAAATAATCTGGACTTTGAAGGCCTATGGCGGAAAGGATCCTGAGGAGATGATGAGCGTTGTGCCACAGCTTCCCAACATTATCAGCTTGAACATAGATGCAGAGCGGGCACCGCACATTGAAGCCAGCATTGCCAAATTCATCTCAAGATGTAGCAGAGTGGAACGCATCTCCGTTGATATTGGCAAGATGGTGAGTCGTCCAAGCCATGAAAATCTAGTTAATTACAATCTTCATGAAAATTTGTATATATCATGATTTACAATATGTTTTTTCAGCAATTCTTAATCTATTTGTTTGTGTTGATTTTTTTAGCAGAGCCACCGTTGCTTCTCCAGTGGGGAAGGTGAGTGGGAAGACAAGATCTCCCTGGAGCACCTTCGAGAGGCGAACATCACCGGGTTCCGGCCGTCGGAGCAAGGAGCTAGACTGGTCAAGCTTATGATTGCCGGCGCGCCTGCGCTGGAGAGGATGACAGTGAAGCACGCCGGCAAGGGGCTAGACGACGGCAACCTCCCTTGTGACAGAGGGCATTGGGCTCTTTGTGAGACTAGTGGCAGCTCAAAGAGACGTGTCTACGAGTGGATGCCGGTAAAGGAAACTGGAGAAGAGTGTTCACATATTTTGTCCAAGTTTTAGGCATCTATATAGTGTCAGCATAATTTTGTAATTGGTATTGCTTTTCTTTTTATATATGTTAGCGTAGTTTTTTGGTATGTTCGTTTGGGTTGTGACGACAATCGAAGGGCATTTGGTGTTGCTTCATCGACAAAAAGTAAATGGTACTTCGGTCGTTTTGGCTTTTCTAGGTTCATAGATTTTGCTATAAATAACAACCTATGATTTGAAACGGAGATAGTAACTCAGATGGTCCATCTTTTAGGGTTTCTATTTGCGATATATAATGTGTTATGTTCTTGTTTAGCACGTGCTGTTTGCCAAGTGAATGTTCTCCTTATCTTTACGTAGACAAGGGCTTGCTCCCCAGCTCGAAATTACAGTCCTGCAAGCGCCTGGAATATGAAACTCTGTAGTTCGAGAACCACCAGATGACATTTCTAGATTGTCGACAGGTTTTTAAGCACTATGCTTAGCAACAAATCACTAAGCAATAAGGTAATAAAATCTCAAGCAGATCGGTCCACAATTAATACCAATCATCAACGAATTATTCGGAAAATCATCTGACGGCTACATGTACACCAAAATCCTGAAACGCCTCTACCCGCTGCTATTACAACCATGGACACCATGGTGACCTAAAACCTCTCCAGCTCCCCTAACCCTACTAGAATCTAATGGAAGCCAATGGGCTTCAAACAGCACGAACACGAAAACTAAAAGCCTGTTACACACTAGGCTATCGAAACACAGCGCAACAGGCAAAGTTGCGCTCCATGTCTCGTCTAGTCAGCAAAGGCGGTGATGCAGAGAACCCGCCACTGACAGCAGCGGTCGCACCTGCTGCACTTCAGCAGGTGCAAGACTCTGCCTGCTGCATTCATGGCAATAAGTTTAGCTGAGAACATGGCCTGAGCTGCAGTAAGGGAAGGCTTCATCGCTTCCTGCCCTTTGATCCAGCTATCAAGCGAATGGCCTGCTTTCCCAGCTCCACGTTCTCAGATCTGCCATTATCTAATTGAATACACAGCATCTCACTGATGACATTCGCCACCACACCTTGATGCCTGCCAAGATGAATAACAGTATTTGAGTCACCAGTCAATCATCAACAGAAAACAGTGGCATAATGCAATACTACTCCATCACTGAAAAAAAGTACTTAAATACCTATAAGCAGGCATCGGTATTTCTTTTTAAGCAGATATAGCTATTCTTTTACTAGAGATAAGTGCATAAATTTCATATGCTTCATTAAGTGCATGTGACAAAGGCATAGCATTTTATTTAATATAGGCCCTGTATAAACTTAGATCTGCTACTAAACCAAATGGAGATAGGCTTTGGCATGATAATATAACAAACAACACAGGTTAAAGGGGGAACAAACCATTTGCCATCGGAAGCTTGATGGACCTCAACCCTCTTTCCAATTGCATCCTTGCCCAACTTGCGCAATATCCAGTTTGCATCCATCGCTTCATCATCTGTGCTCTGCTGATGCCTCTTGGCTGGAGCCTTACCATCTGAATCATCAGCCTTCTCCATCGAAGGTCTCTTCCTCTTTGATCTCTGGCCTTTAGCTACATTTAACTGCTCCTCTTGCTGAGAAGCCCAGGCTGCCGGCTCCTCTGGTTGAGAAGCCTGGGTGTTTAACTGCTCGAAATAGGGACGCTTAAATTTAAGTTTCAGCAATGACGGCTTCAGGTTGTCAGAAGAGTCAGATGAAAATAAAGCAGTAGTTCCCTGGGTCTCATTCACCTGACTGGAATGAGATTGTTTAAGTCCAAATGATCTGTTTCTTGTACCAGTTTCATTTGCATTTTCCATTCCTGAAATTAAAGCATTGCTCCTTTTTCCGGTTGCATGCTTTTTTGAGGTACCAAGATCTCCTAAAAGGCTAGTTCTTTGTTGTGTCCCAGTCTCTCTAACTAGCTTCATTACATTTTTCTCTTTTACCTCACTTCTTGAGCTTTTCAGCTGGCTTGTGACATCTATCTTCCCTCCTGAAAGAGATAATGAATAAATGAATAGGAAACCCAGTTAGTCATCAACATGGCATCAAGGTAAAAAGCTAGAACCAAACTCATAACTCTCGACACATACCATAAAGCAAAGATTTAATTAACTTATTTAAGATACAATCAATATCCAATACAGAATTAAAAACAAGTTTGAAGATATTAACAGACGATAATAACAGGAAAACTGCAATCTGACTTGAAGTTAGGTGCATGTGAGATGAAATCGCAATTTATGCAATGAAGGTATATGGCTAAAGACATGTCAATTTTGACTGTCAGTATAGGGAAGATGTGAAACTAATGAAAAGTTCTATTGATAGGAAAAACCTTGGACCTTTAGTCGCCGATAGGAATATATAGGTGTTTGGCAAAAATGCTAGGATTTAAAAGTTCAACTCTGTGGATCCCTTAGGTTTTCTTTCTTGAAAACTGAGAAATCAAAATCCTAAATGCATTGTAAGTTTAATCAGAACAAGAGAAGAAAACCATTCCAAAGGATATATGGAACTCCCACCAAAATACAAAACTGCTATTCTAAACGTGCAGATATGCAAGTAAGAAAAAGGACATGAAGTCGTCCTAGTTTTTTACATGCCTTGTAAGCAGCCCAAATTACCAGGCCCAGAAATGCAAGATTGTGTCACACACAAATATTATATATAACAGGGAAATTGAACTCGTAAATGGTGAGCTTCCACAAAAGGGGCACATACCATGTATTGAACCCAGATCTTGCTCTCTTTGCGAATTGGACAGTTCAGACATAGGAGAGCCACTCCTAGTTTTGTGCCGTGAACCAAGATGGATAACCAACTTGGTACCTTTCCCAGTATCATTTTTGGAAGTATTTTCTTCACCTGCATCTTTAAAATGTAAACTTGAAGCCTTACTGCCTTTAATCTTGACTTTGGGTATCATATCAGCATTGTTTGCCACAGCTTTCATGGATGGAGATTTCAAATTCTTTTCTGAACTTCGAGTTGAAGATGAAATATATGCATTGCCATCATTCTTAAAAGGACTCATATCATGATTACCATCTATACTTTGATCTCCCAAACGGCTATTTGATGATTTAGCATCATGCCTTTTCTCCAAAAATATTTCATCATGTGCATCTTCTGTTTTATTACTCTGACCACCTTTCTTTTTGGAAGGTTTCTTATTCGACCCGGAGTTCTTCAAGACAACCTTCTCTTGCTCAGGTGTATCTGGAGGAGGCTTACTGCTGTTGCTTTTCAGTGAAAACTTTAGAGTATTTCTACCATCATTTTTCAATACATATGCACCAGGTTTCTCATCATCTGAGTTTGGGTAAGATGGTGAAACATCTTCAAGAGAAGGTAGTGCAGCAGCAGCCCGCAAACTAACCATAAGTTCATGATCAACAACATCCCTCCTTTTCCAAAGCTCCCGAATTGCATCCTCAGTGTCCCTGATCTGAAGATAGCAAAATGGGTGTTAGATGACAAACTATAGCAGTGAGACATGATGAAATAAGTAATTATCACCTGGGAGCATTCACCACGGCATGATGCACATGTGTACTGAAGGTTTTGGTCAGCTTGGAACTGTTGGTACTTTTCCTCACTGCATAAAATATGGAACAACAGTAAAACATAAACCCAACATGAATTAGTTTGGGGAGAAAAGGTGGTAATACATATAGTTGAAACACAGAAGACCACAAATATGAGTATAATTGTTCAAACAAACATGACGGTCATGCAGACCTGATGCCATCACACTCAATATGCACCCACTTTTCACAAACATCACAGCAAACCATAGGTATCACTTCAGAGTCTCTATAAACCTGAAATGGGAGGGGAACAGAAGATGTCATATAAGCATAGGTCAGAAAAAATTGAAACCTTCATTATGGTATTTATGAAACAAGATTACTCCATGTATACTTATAACAGAAATCAAGACTCAATCAAAGAGACTTCAAAGTATAAACAAATAATTTCTATCACTTCAATATATCAAGCACACAACCATTATCTTGAAAGGCGGTGGGCTAGAAAACAACAAAAATTACAATCCAAATTGAACAGTGCATGGAAAATTCCAAAAGCTAAAATAAATTCATTTGTTGTTGATACCTTAGCACTTGCATCATTACAAAGACAATAGGAAAGGGGGTTACCTTCAAGCAAATTGGGCAGTAGTTTCCTTTCACAAATAATCGTCCACAAGCATCACAACATGTGTACCCCAAAAACCACCTATAGATCCAAATTCATAGTATTACACCAAAAAAACTTTAAGAAACATTAGGTAATCAATACGATTAAAAAGATGAAGTTTTGCATCGGTACCTTGTGCTATGGCCACTCCCAGGCACACCAGATCCACAGCTGTGACACCTTGTATGTTTTGGACATAAATAAGGTCCATTGGTAACATTCTGCAATGGTGAGTGTTCAATGATGACATACAGATCCAGATGCAATCTATATCAAATGGTTGTGGTGGAGGGGGGAGTACACATTAAATTCACCTTGTGTGATGGTTGCTGACAGTAACAGTGATAAGCACCATCACACCTTTTACAGAACATCAACTTATTGGGATCACCAGGTCGCCGGCACACCTATATAGATCCCAAGAATTAATATGACAGCAAATCAGGTACACAAGCTAGTGGCTTATCATGTAACAGGAGCACTATATGATCTCAAGATGCAAATTTAAGCATAGCATAAGAACAAGAAAGAAAAGAGTGCAATTGTTCTTCTGGGAGGGGGAACTGTATAAGGAAGATAATATGATGCAAACAGAGAGACAACAGACCTCACAAGTGCGGCAAGATGAACAGACCCATGAGTCCCAGTGGAAAAGATCTAGAGGGAACGTTAAATTATTAGATGATGTGCAAGAATGAATAGGTGCTAAAGAGACATACAAGGGAAAAGGTTGTATTACCTCTATGCTCCCCCCAGCTTTTCAAACAGTGCCTATGGTATCTTTTGCTGCAGAGCTTACATGGAAGCATTTTGCAAGCTTTTGTGCTGCCCTCATTTTCTCCTGTATAGCATATACGGCACATAACCTTGACAGAAGCATTTCCATGATCCTCCCCGTCCCATTCATCTTCATCTCCTTCTGCACCCTGAAAAAAACAGAAGCGGCCTTCCTATATTAGGAGATGAAAAGAAAATAATTTAATATAGAAAGTTAGCATTCATTATTAGCATCAACTAAAGCAACAAACAAAAACCTAAAATATCTAGTAACATTGTGCACTACTGGAACTTGCCAAGATGACCACAAGCTGTATCCAAGTAGTAAGCATTACCACTTCATGTGGCGAGTCAAAAACGAAAAATGAGACAAAAAATAGTCTAAAGAGGAAAAATTACAAGGAACTGTTTAAACTTAATTAAAGATACCATTAACACCTAGCTAAACAGCAGAGCTAAAATATAACAAACACGGGCAGCTATCTGTGTTTCTGCAGGGGAAGTCATACAGGCGCACAGGACAATCAACATGAGTAGAGTTCAAGAGAAGCTCCACGAGGAACAGGTCTGTTTCTATAGCTTAGCTTAATTTGATCCATTGACATGTGTCTGTTTCTAAAGCTTAGGTTAATTTGCTCCGTTGACACGTGTCTGTTTCTAAACCTTAGGTTCATTTATAGTAACATACATGGTTATTTCTAGTAAAAACCTACATGACTGTATTACTCCAGGAGTCCAGGGCTCTCCCGAAGAAGTTATTCCACCCTATTTCTCCCATTAAGGCCTAAGTAACATCTAAGAGCAGGCGCCATGCACAACAGGACAAACACTTGGTATGCGCACGATCGCAATATTTGGCACAACTCTTTTTCATTAATTCCCGCGCACACCATGCATGTATGTATGTAACCGATCATTTCGCATTTAAATTATAGGAGGCTAAAAAGTGTCCAGATAACACAAAAGCTCAACGGGCACAACAAACCATGTTATCCTCATACAGCACGTACGTAGTGCCTTCTCAATTCGACCATTAAACCCAAAACCCTGAACTACATATCATAGAACCAACTCATGAACAGCCCAAACAACAAGGCAGACAGCACCATCGGATACATATGGAATAGCCAGCACAAATACAGTAGCCGCGGAATTGGCGTTAGCAAGGGCATTCAAAATCCCCTAGCAGCAAATAGCAAACTCAACTGTGCACGAGCGCGCCAATAGTGCTATTTGCACAAACGAACACAATCCCAGCCCCTAAAACCTGTCCGAAATTCCCAAAAGGAACGTTATTATTTCAATTGCATGGTCCTAAAAAGATTTGTACAGAATCCGCAAATCAGGGTAGTTTCTCCCCGCCAAAGTTCCCACTAATCCGCAGCAAACCACCGAAAGCTATATTTCTTCAGAATCTGCAAATCAGGGTACTTTCTCCCCGCCAGAATTCGCACTAATCCGCAGCAAACCACCGAAAGCTGCCCACATCTACACACATTCCTGCACCAAGCCAAGCCCATGCCGTGCAGGGCACAGAACCCGCTAGAAATTCATGAGGTCAAACCATAGCCAGGGGAACCCAGCAAAGCATCCATGGAAGCGAGAGAGGGCGAGAGGAGAGATGGGGAGATCCGCTGACCGGCGATCCGTAGGCGCCGCTCTCGAGCCGCCTGGCGAAGTCCTCGGCCGCCGCGGCGCCGCGCTGCGCGGCCGCCCGGCGCGCCTCGTCCTCCCCGTCCTCGGGGGCCGGCTCCAGCGGCGGCACCTCCACCTGCACCGTCGCCCCATCGCCCTCCCCGGCCCCCGGCGGCCGCAGCAGCCACGGATCCGCGAGGAACCCCTCGAGCGCCGCCGCCGCGCCCGCCCAGACCGCCGCCGCAGCACCACCCGCTCCTCCTCCCTTCCTCGCCGCCGCCGCTGCCGCCGCGCCGAACCCTAGCTCGCAGTCGCACACCCTCCTGCTGCGGAGACAAACAAACAGAGAGGAGCCCGAGAGAGTTATAGAGAGAGAGGGGGTGAGGGAGAGAAGAGTGAGAGATACAGAGAGAGAGAGAGAGAGGAGGGGCGCTTACCAAGTGATGGGGCACGCGACGTGAAACGCCATGGGAGGGGCGAGGCGGCCAGAGCCCCTCGGAGCCGGTCTGGTTTCGAAACGAAACGAATTCGGAGTGGAGGACGGGGTCCGGGGCGTGGGGTTTGGACGCGGTTTGGGTGAAATTCGTGGGTGATTTGGTGGGGATTTGGGTTTGGATTTGGGAGGCGCGGGCGAGGCGGGCGGCGGAGAGGTGAGGAGCACGGCGGAGGAGGAGGGTGGGCGGGGGTGGTTTCGCGGATGAGTCCCTGGGAGACTCCGAATTTGTAGACGAGGACTCTGGGTCGGCAAGGACGGCTTGGACTCTGTCGCGTCTGGCTCTGCGTGTTTTCGCGGGGAGACCCTCGTGAAGTTGCGGAATTTCGGGTAGCAGTTTCGCCGGCTCCTCTGTGATGTCGATCGGATCGACTAGGCAAGCCACACAGGATGGGCTTCGTCGACTAGGTATCGGGCCCAAGAACATGATGGGCCAGTTAGTTTGGGCTTTAATGGGCCTCAGCCTATCAACGGACTTTGGAAGAAATAGGCCCACCTCAAGTCATGTGATGAACTTTGAACTCACTCCGGCCGGCGAGGAGGGCCTGCCGACCAAGCCATGCTCGCGCGCCGGCTCGCGTCCCCCTTCGCCGCCGCCGCCGCCGCGAGGCTGCTCTCCACGGCCGCGCCGGCGGGCGGCGGGGGCCGGGGCGCGGGGAGGGGGGAGACGCTCGGGAAGCGGCTGCTGCAGCTCATCTACCCGAAGCGGAGCGCGGTGGTGGTGCTGCGGCGGTGGGCGGAGGAGGGCCGCTCCGTGCAGAAGTACCAGCTCAACCGCGTCGTCCGGGAGCTCCGCAAGTACCGCCGCTACAAGCACGCCCTCGAGGTACGCTGCGCGCGCCACCACACCATTCCTCCGCCGCCGGGTGGTTCTCGCCTTCTCGGTCTCCCGCACGCCACCTGCTCGACGTATTGGCACCCTACGCTGACGCCCTCACCCCGCGCCGGAATTGCAGATCTGCGAATGGATGCGGACGCAGCCGGAGATGCGGCTCCTCCCCGGGGACCACGCGGTGCACCTGGACCTCGTCGCCAAGGTCCGGGGCCTTGCCAGCGCGGAGAAGTTCTTCGAGGACATGCCCGAGCGCGCCAAGGCGCCATCCACCTGCAACGCACTGCTGCACGCGTACGTGCAGCATGGCGTGAGGGAGAAGGCCGAGGCAATGCTAGCGGAGATGGCACGGGCGGGGTACCTCACCTGCGCACTGCCCTTCAACCACATGATGTCGATGTACATGGCGAGCGGGGAGCTGGAGCGGGTGCCCGAGATGATCAAGCAGCTCAGGAGGTACACCGTCCCAGACCTCGTCACCTACAACATCTGGCTGACCTACTGCTCGAAGAAGAGCAGCGTGAAGAGCGCGGAGAGGGTGTTTGATCTGATGAAGGATGACAGGGTTGTTCCGGATTGGATGACATTCAGCTTGTTGGCGAGCATTTACATCAATGCCGGGCTTCATGTCAAAGGGAGAGACGCGCTGGTTGAGATGGAGAAGAGGGCTTCCAGGAAGGAACGATCCGCCTACTCGTCGCTCCTCACCCTGTATGCCAGCTTGTCAGATAGAGGTAACTTGGACAGGGTATGGAACAAAATGAAACAGACCTTCAGGAAGTTCTGCGACACTGAATACAAGTGCATGCTCACGTCGCTCACGAGGTTTGATGACATCACAGAAGCAATGAACGTTTACAGGGAATGGGAATCGGCTTCAGGAACACGCGATTCCAGGATCCCAAACACAATCCTTTCTTATTACATCAAGAATGGCATGATCGAAAAGGCTGAGAGCTTTCTCGGTCAGATTGTGGAGAAACGAGTCAAGCCCAGCTACAGCACCTGGGAGTTATTTGTTTGGGGTTATCTTAGCAGCAACAGGACCGACAAGGTCCTTGAATGTCTGGAGAAGGCCCTGTCATGCTTGGAGAAATGGGAGCCAAACCAGCAGCTTGCTACAGCGATCTTTTCTCATGTTGAGAAGACAGGCGACATTGAAGTCGCAGAGAAGCTCCTGGTCATGTTCCGGGATGCAGGGTATGTCACCACCGTGATGTACAACTCGATCCTGCGCACTTATGTGAAGGCTGAGCTGATGCCTCTGATAGTTGAGGAGCGCATGGAGCAGGATAAGGTGGTGATGGATGAGGAGACCAGGAGATTGTTGAGGTTGACGAGCAAATACCCAATTGGTGAGGTCTCAACATTGATGTCGTAGGTGTGCTGCTAGTTGAAAGGGATGTTTCAGCCCTTTAAGGATGCAATGTGTATTTGCCTTTGTGTTTTTGCACACTTAAGTTTGAAGTATAATACAAATAGTTTTGAAACACAATACAAAGGGATATGGTGATTCTGTGTTTATCCACAGTTGTGGGTCATTCTGCCTTAAGATGATTCAAACACAGTACTACAACAATCAAATGCCGTAAATCTTTTAACAGCTCGCTCCAGTTTAATCAGGTATTTGTTACACAGCTTTTTCTTAGGACATGTAAACTGCATAGGCTGAAAAGAAAAAGGTCAATTGAAGCGCCAACCATTGCCAAAATAATTCCCCGCGGCAGTTTTGAGAGTTCGGTGTGGATTATTCATCTGCAGAAGTGCAAATGATTTTCAATTTGCATCATCATGGCCCCAGGATTCAAAAAGAGGCACAAGGATCTGACTAAGATGTTACAAAATGCTGCTCGGGGTAAATCCAAGCTAAATTTCACCAGAACAGAAACAGCCAACACCAGTTAGTTGGCAATCCAACCAATAGCTCTGCATATTTCTGATAATATAACAGAGGTGTTGCGCCTTTCACCAAGCAAGCACATGTCATCCATTGTAGTTGTAGTAGATGTTTCACACAGCTGACCAGGATCACCAAACATTACACCTACAGTGGGAAGCTACTACAAACTAAAATAAATAACCTAACTGCAGCATAAAAGAAACATGTGTATTCATGCAGTAGAAATGGAACTCGGTGGATCAGTTCTCATTTTTGCTGTAGGAGGGATCAATCTTGATCTTCAGTTCCACACAAGCAGCCTTCTCTGCATTGTTCACTTTGCCCAGATTTTCGATATAGCAACAACAAATGCCCTAAGGACAAGCCAGAATAGGTTGTCATCTTTTTTCTGCTGCGCTTTCAAAGTTCTCCTGCGGACCATAACAAGGAACAGGATATTCAATCATTAGAGAAGTATCATGAGTGTTCAATTGGGGAAAAAAGTTCTTGGTATCATGAATATGGTTCCATTCAGTCACCTAGGCATAAATATGAAATGCAAGATTATTCATAACAACAGGAACAGAATACCTTCAATAATGCATAAACTAAAAGATCTTATCTAAGCACGATTCAGTTAATAGTGGATAATAGGAAATTATCAAGTAGCATGCTATTAGTACGAGACGCTTATGGCCAAATTCACAATTTGACTATAATGTTCTGCAGCAGCCACGCTGACTAAATTAAGAGTTACAGATCGAATGCACTACAATGTTGTAGTCACACTCACGTAGACCATGGAACTAGAAATTTGTTCTGATTTAGTGCAATAGTTAGAAGAATACTTCTACTCGGTGTAATCGATAGCTATCCAACTCAAATATTAAGCACTGGGAAGAACCATGGGGAAACATTGACTCACCTAATATACTGTTGCCTTTTGCGACGTATGAAGGAAATTATAAACAGTAAGCATGCAACGCAAAGTTAGAAGGCAAAGTCCATGCCTGCTGATCGTGGTTGTGGTGTTCATTCCTTGTTCATGCCTGGCGTCGGTTGCATCAACCTGTTCCTTTGTGGCCCCAGATGTTGATTTCTTGAATTCACTTCCGTCTACCTGTACCACGCTGTGCTGGTCTTCTGCGTGCAACAGCCCCTATACAGAAGCAGAACAGAATGAATCGGATATTAAAAAATAGATAGATAAATAGTGCATACTTCCAGGCAATGTTATTTGGCCCGTAAATGAACACCATACCAGAACGTAAAAGTCTAATAGCTCCTTGTCATACAAAAAGTATAACATTAAAAGGCTGAAAGGGTTGTGTTTCAAGAGTGCCAGTTTGCTAACAACTAAGTTTGGTCCCGACCAAAATAATTCGCAACAACCCAACAGCTAGCCAACGGAATCTAGTTGTCACGGAGCGGGTGGGGTTTGGTGAATAGGGCATGCATTCCAATTATCCTTTGAATTGCTTTATCATTTCTGGCAAACTCCAGAATCAAAAGGTAAGATTTAATGTTCTCTTTTGCTCTATGACAATTTCTAAAACATGGTAACAAGAAAAATAAATTCAGTTGTCAACATAACTATGCTGCATGTGACAAATAGATCTATCAGAATCAAAGCCAATATGCCCACTGTATAGATGCCATGTAGTGTGGACTGCATCTATGCCCAACAGACCAATACTATAGACAACGTGTAGTGTGAATTGCATTCCACATCATATACTATTGTTGCAATTACAAGAAGCAACCAAAATATAAATGGAACGGCACAAAATCAGTTGTGGATATATGGCAGACCAACAAGCATATTATTTAATCACTTTTTGTTGTCTGGTGTTATAGCATACTACAACAGATAAAAGCCAAAAAAAGGATAAATGTCCTTTAGCAGAGAAGATGCTGCATATTACACAATGTTCACAGAAAACAACTAAGCTAACCTTTGTATCCGATGCCGCGATGGTCTTAGTTGTGACTTCAGCCGAGTTAAAACCATTTATAGGATTAGCAGATCCTGTAGTGCTAAACTGGCCATCTAAGCTCTGAACATCATCCGGTACAGTTTCATTTGATGGATCATGCTCCTGACAAGATGCTTGCTTTTCTTGAAGAACACCATTGGTTGCCTTAAAGAGATTCCCATCATCAACAACACTATCATTTGAGCCACCATGACTATCATTAGGTAACATCTCATGCTCTCTTAATAGTGCACCATTTGTTTCATAAACATCAGTAGCTTCTGAGGAAATAATAACTCTATCAGTATCAATACTTCCCACCCCCTCATTTGCATCCTCCTGACTGTTTAGGGCAATGTCTTTATCTGAATCAGATACATGAGCAAATGAAGGATTTTTCTCTTCAGAACTATTCAGGCCAGCCTCAATTGGCCCCCCAGATGAAACTTCATCTTGCTTCTCAAGGTTTGTCTCAAAGAATGTTGTACCTGCCACACTCCCATTTTGGACTACACTTTTCAGAACACCAGCCTCTAAAATATTAGATGACCCCAGCAGAATCTCAGTGTTGATGGAGTTGTTTTGCAATGAAAATGATTCCACACTGCTGGATGATTCTGACACAGAACCCTTACCAACTTGACCATCATCGGACATTTCCAAGCTCTCTATATTATCTTGACCCAATTCATGATTCATGGATACTTCTGAGGAATCAGGGCAATCTTCAAAACTCAGAGCCGTAGCATCCAAGCCACCAGGACCAAGAACTCTGTTCTCTTGGATGACATCCCTCACAATCTCACGAACTATATAATAGGACCCTCCAACTTCCTTGTGTGTAAGATTGACGGATGGAAATTTCCCACCATTTGCAACTCGGTAGCTGAAACAGGACGACGAAAGTGCCAATTAGACTACATAATTTTCAGTCGCATTATTAGCCCAAGAGGTTCATCCAACAGACATGCATAAACAAACAAAGATCATTAATAGTTTCAGAAGTAAATCCAACGGCTATACACATTGACTGGAGGATAAGCAAATTACAGGCATTTATCAATCCTGGAAATTGGAGTCTACTATGCACAAGGTCACACAGGAAGCCAAAAGAGATGTTTGTGTTCTCAATGCTACAAATCGGTGATGTCTATGTAGACTAAAGACAAACCAACATTTTCAGTTTTAGTGGATAAAATGGCTCAAGGCAAGACCAGGTTTGGAATGGATATACCAGAAACGTTATCTTTTACTTGCTATCGCCAAGAGACACCAGCTATTTCATCGGTTCATCTCAGAATCAATCGTGGCGAGCATGCAAACTAGATGCCAAAAACCTAGACAGGTAGCCAAAATAGATCCAGCATTCTAGGTTTTAGGTTGGAATGGCTGGGGAAAGATGTTGTCTTTTACCTGATACAGCTAAGAGACACCAGCTACTCCGCTTAATTTCAGTGAAATCATAGTGTGAGCATGTAAACTAGATGCTAAAAACCTACACAATCCACTGCAGGTACGCACAATTCCAATTCCAAAATCCAAACACAAGAAGCGGGACCATGATGCAACAACACGCAGCACTCGAAAGGGAATACATGTAGGACACATTAGCACGAAACGAAAACAACAGCGCAGGAGAGAAGGGGTCCGGTACCTGTTGATGAAGGACTCGACCATCTCCCTCCTCTCCTCCTTGGACTTGCGCACCCGCGGCGGGCGCTTCTCCTTCGTGCGCGCGCAGCACCGCACCACGCCGACCCCGCGGACGCCCACGCCTCCGCCGCCGACGACGCAAGCCCTCCCCTTGACCGAATCCGACGGGGCGCCGCCGCCGCACCGGCCGAGGACGGACGGGTGCGCGGCGACCCAGGAGACGCTCCCGGCCGCGGCCTGCATCCTCCCCTCCTCCCAGGCCCCAGCAATCGAGGCGCTGCAGGGTGGAGCGGACAAGGAGATGAGACGAGAAGGCGGGGGAGGCGGCGGAAATGGAGGGTTTTGCCGCCGGGGGTTTTGGAGGCGATTGGGTTGGCGGAGATGGGTAATTTTGGGGAAGAATGGGGAGGACCGGAGGAGACGCCGCCGTGGAAAAAGCGACAAGATTGGGACTTTTGGTGGGGCCGGGCCGGGCCGGGCCGCTGGGGACGGCTGCCGCTCAACAACAACGAAAGCACGGGCTTCCTCCTAGGTTTTCTCCGGCCCAAAAAATTTCGCAATTTTTTCCCTTTTATTTCTTGAAATTTCGATGATTTTCAGTTGTCGTTTCTCCCCCACGAAGAAACCTGCCTTGTGTTTTGTCACAAAATATTGCACAGGGAAATACACAAATAAGGTGAACTCCCAACCTACATGCACCATTTCGTTGAAGCTTTACCGTTGCCAAACATTACAGAAAAATGCTTCGGTGCATTTTCCGGAATCTTGTAGAGCTAACTCCAGAAGAACTCAAATGTTTGCTACTCACTCCATCTTACTAAATTGCAAGTAATGTTTTCATGTCAGTATGGTAAACTTTGATAGGCAATTACTCCATTAGTAATGCCATTTATGTGATACAAAACTACAGTCATAAATAAACAATTTTAATACAAATATAACGGTATTGATTTGTTCAAAAAAAACTATTTGTCATTTATAATCTTGAACGGGAGGAATATTTGTTAGAAGTTGGCAAGGTGTTCCAGTTTGCGGCCACAACAAATCAAATTGGCCTATATATCGAGCTCATTTTGCGTGATGCAGTAATATAAATCGGCCGAGATCCAGTTTTTTATTACTTTGGTTGCGAGACCAACCAAAAAAGGGGATTTCGAACAAAAATAATAAATGAAGGGTATCCTGCCAACTTATTGTTAGCAAACAACTAAATGCAAGAGTCCTATAGTGTCAAGCATTCTACGCGTTTTAGGACAGATTAACAAAAATGTAAAATGAGCTTGATCGCATCTATTCCCTCCGTCCTAAATACAAGATATTCTAGGCTTTAAATTTTGTCCCTAAATATAAGGCATTCTGAGAGTGTTTGGTAAGTATTCAATCAACTCAATTAAAAGCTTGCTAAATATTTCTCTTGTTAACTAAAAACTTGCCTTGTATTACCATTTGCTAAGGATATATGAGACATTTGTCCACCTCCTTAATCTGTTCTAAAAATCCTAGGATGTCTTATATTTCAGAACGGAGGGAGTATTTTTTAGCCATATTTGGTGCTAACCAACTGTTGCATACCTGCATGCACGTACAAAACATGTCAAATCAGATAAAACGACTTGTTTTATGGGACAAAATTTGAATCATAAAACGACTTGTTTTTTGGGACGAAGAGAGTATGTTCTAGAGGAAACTCAGAAAGCACATTTGTTTGTTGACCAAAGTTTGGCCGTGTTTAAATCCAGCAAAAGGGGCGAAAAGGGGTGGAAAGTATCGTTGCTAGGGAAGTGTGCACGTAGTTAAAAATGAACTGACACGGTTTTCGAGAATGAAAAACTTTTCACGGTTTTGAGGCATTTTCGTGCATCTAAACACGGCCACGGTTGCCTACTGTCAATGTGTATGCCCTAACCTTTTCATAGCTAGCACGTTTGTGCATATAGGAACACTCTGCAGGATGATGCTTGGCTAGCTCACTAACCGATCATAGGTGTTTGGATACCCTGTTAAATTTTAAATTTTAGTACCTGTCACATTGAATGTTTAGATATTAATTTGGAGTATAAAATATAGACTAAATTCAAAACTAATTGCACAGATTGAGACTAATGTGTGAGATGAATCTATTTAAGCCTAATTAGTCCATAATTTGACAATGTGGTGCTACAATAAACATGTACTAATTATGGATTAATTAGGCTTAATAGATTCGTCTTGCTAATTAGTCATGATTTCTGTAATTAGTCTTACTAATGCCGGCCTCCGTTGAGTTCGTGGCGTCGCTGCTCCACGTCGCCACCGGCGAGGAGTGCAACCTCATGGGATTCTCCTCATCGTCAAGAAGGTGGCATGAGACCATGATAATTGCTACCGGATCGGCAGCGTCCGCGGCCTCCTTGTCACAAGATCGTCGGCTTCTCTGCCATCGCTGCCGGCATCAAAGTCATGCGGCGGTCGCTGCATGTGATGAAGATGATGGCGGAGACAGCGCGGAGCATGGGGAGGGAGCTCATGCGGGAGGTGGCAAAGATCGTGTTCACAGGGAAATTTACAATCGCTTCTTAGATATCACCAAACCGTGAAAATCGGAGTGTGCCATCCCTAACTTTTGAATATTCACTCCCAAAAGTTATTACCTGGCTCTGTTGTTACATGCATGGTGAAGTGGCATGGGTTCCATGTCCTTATGCAGCCTAGAGACCGGTGTTAATTGTTTCAAGCTTTTATCAGTGGACTGGAGTGGTTGTCACAGACCGGTGTTGACTTCATGCATGGTCTGTGATGGTGATTGTGCACAAGCTACTTTGTACTTTATTGAAATAGGGTGAAATTAATCCATAAGAATTACTATTCAAATATAGGAACTACTATTAGAAGAATCTGAGAGGGGGCACATGCCCCCGCTGTTGCCCATATTTGCCAACCACCATTAATCATGGCAGCCCTACGGCGTGCCCCTGTCGCCGTCCTCGCTTATCTAGCGATCATCTATATAGCCTCATATATTCCAATCATCTATATAGTCTCATATATATCCTGATCATATACCCCTGCTTTCTCTTTAACCATTTCTCTGGAGTGGACTTGCGGGTAACAAAAAGAAACCGCTCGCGTCGCCCATCCTAAGCGACTCGGGCGGAACAGCCTGCGCCGCCGAGTTCTGCCGCCTCTGGCCCCGTTTCTCCTCGCCTCCGTCCTCCTAGCCGGTGGTAAGGAGGAGCAGGGGTCCGTCTTCTAGTAGATCTGCTACTTCGTTTGAGTTTTTTTTCAATAATTTTCCTTTTATTTAGAGTAATTGAACTAGGGTTTGAATCGTCATTCCGATGTTTTTGATATAACTTTCTATCTCGTACGGGATCTTCTCCCTCCAGGGGATGCGTCATTTTCTCTGATGGTGGCATGTTCTTCACAAAGGTATCAAGGTACGTTGCCCAAGTTGTTTTTGAGAGGTATTGGATCTGTTTTCCCCTTTGGTGGAATCGTCCTTTCGGCACTGGTGATACCACTAGCGGTGTCGAATCTGCTCTTCCGGCTGTCATTGGTGACAGCTAACAGTGGCGTCGGATCCTATGATCGGTTCAACCTTCAGAAATTTTGGCCGATGTGCTTTCGGTGCCCATTACTCTCCACAGTGGTTGAACATATTGCGCCTGTTTTGCTGTCTCCATGGTTGTGGAGTCTTCTGTTGATGGAAACTGCGATCCTCGAGTACCGTTGTGTTGCAGCATTATTTATTGGTGACTTTTGATTCATCTTTTTAAATCAAATTTGTTAATTATAGGGGGTCAACGAATCTTAACTATATACTCCATCTCCCCTTCCTATAAGATAAGATGCGAACGCAATCAAATTTTCAAACTTCAGTTTTTTGTACATAATAAAGTTATTTTCTTTTGCAAAATTTGTACCTACAATTAATCTTGTATAACATACAAAAATTATTTTACAAAATAAAATTGGATTTGTGTTTAAAATATATACATATGGTTATACAGTGTTTTGAGACGGTACGAGCTAAACGCCAGTACAAGAGGCCGTGCAAGTTTGACCGCGCCTTAGATTTTGGAATAGAGGGAGGGAGTAACAATTAGATACACTCTCGCAATCCACTCATACACTAATTCAATTGCTTACATATATACGGAGTGCATAGCAAGACGCATGGACGGTTACGTTCCTGTTCATTGTACGTTGCGCAGCTAATCGCATCAGACATCACCACTCAAGTAGTCAGCACCATCTCCGGCCTCTCCAAAAATTCTGTCCAAATTTTTGCCTCACGCCTCGCCCGCCCGCCCGCCCCCAGTCCGAATTTTTTGCATCGCGCCTCGCCCGCCTCGCACCACCAGTCCATTTCTTTCTCCTCCCCCACCAATCATTTCTTCTCTCCATTGCCTCCCCCTCTCCCGATTGGCCCCTCCTCCGCTTCTTCTCCTCACTCACCAGACTCCGATTGGCCTTGCCTCGCCGCCATCCCCTTCGGCCCCGCCGGTCGTGCCTCCCGCTGTCTTCACCGGCCGCATCTCCCGCCGTCCCTTCCAGCCGCACCTTCTCTATCCACTTTCTCAGTTTATCCCCTCCACAGATCCATTGCTCGGTGAGGCATGATGAGCAGCCTTGCAGAGCCGGCGACGAGCAGGCAGTGGAGGAGACAGTCACCGGCAAGTCACACGTTGGCAGCAAGTCCATATTTGAGGGCATGAGTTCTTCGGTTTCTCCTGCAAAGCTCCATGCGCAGGTTTGTTTCACGGATGCTAAATCTGAGTGTTTTTTGCGTTCTTGTTTGTCTTTGCAAGCAAATCTTCGCGCTTTGGTTGTAACCTTGCTCCATTTTTTACCATTCCCCTAGTTCAGAGCTCGAGGTCACCTATGGCGATGTTGAGTTTGGACTCTGGTATGCCCCTATTGACACCGAGGTGGCTTGAATCAAGATCCCTATTAAATATGCCGAGCCCGAACTTATCGTGTGAAAACAGACAACGAAAACATCTACATCGATCAGCATCAGCGGGGCTGACAGTGCAGGATCTGCTGAGATTATATTCAGCGGGAAAGCGCAACCTGGGGTTACTGCATCAGATGTCAATGTGGAAGAGGTATCAGTTTTTCCCTGTCTGATCAACCACTCTTACGTTTACGTCAAGGGCCATTTTCAATTAATTTTTTTTCTTCCTGTTTCAAACGATTCCTGCATTTCTAATTAACTTCAGTCTAACCCATTACATTTTCAGTAAAATGATAATTCAACTGAAGTTATGCATCTAGCTTATATCCCGTTACATTTTCAGGTGAGAATGATAGTCGACGAGGATGTTGGGGGATTCGGTTTCACCAGTGCCAATGAACTGATCAATGGAAAAGCCGCTATAATCGGCTTTCTCTTATTGATAGATTTTGAACTTTTGACTGGGAAGGGTCTTCTCAAGGGAACTGGTTTCTTGGACTTCATCTATGCAGTTTCAGGAGCTTTCAACTGATAAATATGTTAGTTCTTTGGTGTTAAGGTACCAGTAAAGTAATATGAGAGATACCTTTGCCAGAAATGCATTGCCGAATCTACAAGCGACCGCGGAGCTTACAGACGAGCGCTCATTGGTTGCTTTTGTCTCGTGCAGAGTAGCCGGGCCCAGCATGCATGCGCCCTTTCCTTTGTTTTATTGTTGCGGTCCCCACGCTGGTCAAAGAAAATTGTGCCTCACGCGCTTCTTGCCTCCCGCTTGCCTCAAAATTTTTGCCAGCAGAAATTTTTGCCTCGCGCGCCCAGGCCAAAAAAGTTTCCACCCTATCTGCACTCTCCCCAAGTCCACCGATATTGCCCTCTCCTCCAGTTCATGTCGGGCCATCCTCGCGTCCCCAGGACAAGAAGAACTCGAAACCCTAGATCCACTTTCTCAGTTCATCCCCTTCATCCCCTCCACAGATCCACTACTCAGTGAGGCAGGATGAGCGGCGGCGGCGGAACCTTAGGTCCGGCTCCCCGGAGCTCCGTGAAGCAGGAAGCGGAGGCGGCAGGAACCTCCGGAGGCGGCGCATGGGTGTGTCTTGGTTAGGGTGGCGGCGGCGGTAGTGTCTTCGTGATGTCCTCCGGTGGTGGTCCCGTCTCCCTGCCTCGTCTTCGCAACACCGGTGAGCTTCCCCTTCGCGTCCTCACCCCCGCCCTACCCTTCTTCCCCATCTCCGGTGGCTCAGCACCACTAGATCTGCCGCCTCCATTTTCAAGATGTCATCTCCCTTGTTCCCTTCTTTTCCCTTCCCTTCTGATTGTTATTGTCTTTTTCTTTGTTTGCTGTACCATTCATGATTAGCAAATTTATTTTACATTTATTTCTATTAAGGGAGAAATGTGAGCACAAGCTCAGTATTAATTATTTGTTCACCGGTTAACTGATTCAACATGGTTTTTTTTTTCTATAATGCTAAGTGGAATGATGCTATTCCATGTATGGATGCACGCTCGAAGAAAATTAGTTTAAAGAATGGACGGCAGAACCTTTGCCATTCATTAGTTCTATTTAATAACCGCAAGCTAGGGATGATTGAACTAACATGCTCCTAGAGCCAAAGAACACAACTGTTGTCTGATTTCAAAACATGTCAAATTGCCTTAGCACTGTAACTTGTTCTGGCCATCACTGTGAACAGGACGGAGACACAAAGCCTGCAGATGTGCAAGTGCTTCTTGTCAGTGCCTTTCCTTTGTTCGTTCTACATACTAGTTTATTTCTTTTCACAATTTGATGCGTGCAATCTTACAACATGATAGCTGCACCCTGCACATTTCCTGTTTTCTTTCCTAATCAACAAGTCAAAGTGATGGATAGAGCTGTGTAGCCTGTGTTACCTTGGAAATTCTTCATAGATGTATAGTGCAAGTGTGCTATTATATAAATAATGATAGTATCTACCTTCGGATGATATTTGCATAAATAATGATATTTTCTTTTAGAAGTAGATCTGCAACAAATAATTCTGGTAGCAAACATGTCACTGTTCGCATTTGTTTGCCAACCTACAGCTCCATTTAACTTACTGTTTATCCCAAATTGCTTATAGTGAATCGTCAACTTACTGTTGCTGGCCTGCTTTATTTAATTCACTTGTTGACCTCTTGTTGCTTAGAATTAATAATCTTAATGCTGACTGCTGTGCTGCTGTACTTTTCTACAGGGCAGGGAAGAGCAAAGATATACGGTAGATAGAAGAAAGAGGAGGGAAGGTCTAGGATTTCAAAATTCGCAACAAATTCTTCATAATTTGTGTTCCTTGCTAGAAGGGTAATCTTCTGTTAGCCTTTAGATGCCATTAGTAAATTGTTAAAAATTGTGTGATGTTTCTAGCATAATTGCACCTGAAAACACAATGCCATTGTTAAAAATTTGATAGGGTGGTTCAGACCATGTTCGAATTACCAGTGATCTAATTTCATTGAAACTGTTTGTACCAGTCGTTTAGAACATATATGCTATTGCTAGTGTGATTTGCTGAACTCCTCTAGCTGCATATGTATTTATGCAGTAAGTTTATTGAAATTTGAATGATATCTAAAACAAGTAATGAGAGTATGGCATTGTACAGTAATTTGGTGATTAATTATTGCATGACAAGCTAGATGTTTTTACTATTTTGAAATGATCCTCATCTGTTTCGTTGTCCCGAAGGTATTGAGATATCAGGAAACATGCTTGTTTTTTACACAAATAATATTAGAAATATATGAGACAACTTATTTAATGCCAATATGAATTTCAGAAGATACAAGTGGATGTGGTGGGAGCGACAAGGCCGACGGTAATATGGTTCCTGAAGAAGACATTGTTGGTAAATGCTGCTCAAAAGTGCTTCGCATTCCAGAAGTTTGGCATGACGAAATTACTTACTGGATTTTTGCTTGTTGTCTAGTCGCAAGAAATGATATTGCACAAGAAAAGTGCAAATCGTACATTTCTTCCTAAAACTGATCGGCTGATTCAGAGGAAGATAAAATCTAATGAGGATGAAGACAACTTCATGTGAAATTTGCGTGTGTGTGCTAAGAGCACTACTTTTGGGCTAAGGAAAACTGGTCTGAGCTGTTTCATGAGCAATATAATGTAGTCATAAACATTTTAAGAACTATGTATGTCCTAATTAAGCTAGATTATGTAATGTTCAAAGATGAACTATGTTATGTACTATTTTGTAAGCATGATTCAACTATGATTCGTGCGCTCCTCGGTACTCCTCTATTGAACTGTCTTTGACAGAATCCCTGTATTCCAACTGTTATTTTGATAGTAGGCTAGTTCAACCATTGGTTGAGTTGGACAAAGTCACTACGTAATGATAGTTAGGTATTTTGGTCTAACAGAAGTTAGACCTTCGTATTCTGGCTGGCTACTAGTTGTTACTTGGGACTGCCAAGTAGTATACTGTTTCTATTGACGGAGGGAGTACATGCTTGAGCATACTGGTGTGGTGCCTGACGACATGGGTGCCGATAAGCATGCAGCTAGCCTGGTGCAGCATGCCACCATGCCTTCATGAATACCGAGGGGGATACTTCTGTACTAAAAATTCTTTAATGCCATTAATTTGGAATCGCACTTTTGGATACTTCTGTGTTGTTGACAGGTTTGGATAGGATGGGGAGGACCTGACAAATGCATGAACCAAGCCAAAGGAATAGGACAAAAATGAAGCCATCTCTCCTCGTGGCGTAGGGACCAGGAGTTTCGTTCCTTGAGGGACAATTGAAGCCATCTCTCCTCGTGGCAGCATGGATACGATGGCAAGTTGTATGGTAGGGACCAAGAGTTTCGTTCCTTGAGTTGAAAACTAAGAGCTGATGGCTTTGTAGTTGTAACTTTAACTATAATACTACTAAGTAGTATCTGGATACTTGATAATATAAATGTGCACTAATTAGAACTAAAAGAAGACCATGGCTAAAAAGTTAGTTGGGACTAATCCAAACATCACTATTGCAGCACTCACACAAGCACAACAGGTGACTTCAGGTCCACTCCACAAGTATGAGCTCAAAAAAGATAATAGTATTGCAGCTATCAATTGAGAATGGTGTCAATTTGGCGTAAAGGCGAAAGGCAAAATGGAATGTAAAGCTAATCGGGAATCCCCTCCCAACGGTCTCCTTCCCTGTGCTACTCACCCCACGGTCTTAGCGTCCTAGGTAGCATGCAGTAGCGGCTTTCGCTTTGACATAAAGCATGTGACAGACTTGGACGTTGATTGGATCAAAACAAATGCAGCTTATGCAGCAACGAACAGGTGGTTGCCGGATGGCTTGTCCATCTACTCGTCAACAAATTTAAAATTTCTAGAATATTGTTTTCTAAACAAGATATTTTTAAAAAACATAATATTATACAAGTTATTTGAATGTTATTTTCTAATCCATTTGTTACGGATGATAAGAGTCAGAACAATATCGATATGTCTAATAGCTTGTATGCGAATGGTTAGAGGTTAGATTACTGGCTACTCAAGATGTTACGGATGATAAGAGTCAGAACAATATTTGAAGTAAATGTGCATCATAAAAAATGAAATTTGATTAAAAAATTGACACAAAAAATTGTGCATGTAGCTGAAATGTTGTGCATGTAGTCGAAAATTGACACATATTATATTAATTTCAACAAGTCATTATCAGGAGTAGTACAAAATTGCTTAGTACAAAATTGCTTGACAAATGACTACTAAAGTGATACGAAATCGTGAAGAACTAATAATCTGAAATTTATCATTATCACGCGTTTTAAAAATATTTCATGATGAGTCATGAGCTATTCATAGAAGTGCGGTTCCAAATGTTGAGAAAATTTTTTATGCAGCAGTTCCATAAGAGCGTCCATTTATTTCAAACAAAGAATGAAGGAATTGTAATATTTTGAGCTTTAAGTAGCAACCGGACCACTGGGATGCTCTAGCGTCTATATAAAAAAAAGTGGAGTGCTCCAGGTGACAAGACCAGGAGGCTACCTCAAAAGTATTCCTGCTTGCCAAGACTACCATCGGTTCTACTACGCTGAGTATGCCCACCCTCCCTTTTCTGTTCGCATGGTGGAGATGGAGAGAGTCAACTAGAGGGGAGGAGAGCAGCTGAGAAAACAGTGATGCTCGGTAAAACAACTCGGTTCCCTTCCTCTCCCTCCTTGCTCCACTCCTGGCCTCCCTCCTCCCTCTGGCGACCGTGAGCCTGGCAGCATGTGAATGCGGTACAGCAGGGCAGGAGTGACTAGTCACACTCCAGCAAAAGTATGGAGCCGCATGCCATGGCTACGAAGTAGGTTGCCAGTCAGGCAAAGGAAAAAGGGCAAAAAGCATGTGCCTTGTAAAGATAAAAATAATGTACCATAACGGATTTGATTTTAGAACCACATACTTAATTAGTGATAACTCAAGTACTTGAAAGCTAATGTCACGATGAAAGATACATCGATAAAAGATTCTCCACTAGAAATGCTAATGACACAGTAGTGACGAGGATCACTTGAAAGCTAATGACAGAAAGAACCCAAGGAAACAAGCTAATAAAACATATCCCAAACTCCTGGGCCTAGCAGTGTCCTAGGCAGTGATGAGAAAATCACGCTCCTCCTCTAGCTTGTGGATCTGTGTGACCGTGTCCTTGATGATTGCTGCAAGTGTATCTACAGATTGCTGGATTCTGGCATTTGCTTCTTCGAGGCGGACGGCTACATAATCCTCGAGCAAATCTTCCGAGATCCAAAGAGCACGAGCATTTTCCTGCAAAGCAGATTTGGTTTCCAATCAAGCAAGCTTGATAACTTTTGACAAACGATTGGACATATCTCTTACATATATAGTTCTTGAAATATTCCAACCTAATCCATACAATTCAACTGTTAATGGCTCAATGACGAAATTGTAGTTAAAGGGGAATACTTCCTAGGAAAAAGCTTGTCATCTCAGCCAATTTGAACCAATGTTTAACTTGAGAAGCACATTCATAGAATGTAAATTCCTAGCAGTATTGCAGTACAGAAGTGTCTGAACCTTTTGGCCAACACCTGGACATTTCATTATGCTATATGGAGGACAAATGTAACTAATAGTATGTACATTTCACTTTGCCCACCAATGTTTTAGGACATTAAAATTTACATTCAATACTAAATATTTGTTTGGAACATTTCACTTCGATTTGACAAAATCAAATGTGCGTGAAATATATCACTGAAGTTATCATAAATGAATTTAACATAAATAAACAAGCAATAAGTGTTGTTAAGGCATGGTCTTGCGCAATTACCTATTGGCCTCATCCAAAATTCGTGTGTACCTGTTAAGTGTGAAGCGTGCTGTGTTGCCCTCTTGTTTCACCACTAGATGAGGATTGGGCATATGTTGCTTCTGGAAAAAGAGTTCAGGCACAAGTGGAATTGCTTGACAGAGAGATCAACGTCTAACAAAATAGTCAGAAGAAAAGAGGGGTTACAGGAAATCAGAAAACAGTGATGGTCACAAATTTTGTGTGCAATGTAAATGATGTAGCATTAGAAAAAAAATATAGCCAAGAGTATTATTGTTGGTCCTTGAAATTTATGGGGCAACTTTTTTGTAGTGTGTGCAGCTCTACCACCATTCTTAAACAATTATTTCTTCTGAGCATAAGCAAAAGCATGACATGTCTGCAAAACCATGACACAAGCATCCTCAATCATACCTTGTCAGCGTGCAAAAAAAAAAAAAAAAATCGATCGCCCCAGTATGAATCTTGATTAAGCTCTGTAATCAAGCTTTCATGTCGAATATCAACGATTATATGTCAACATAACTGGCAAAATATGGAGAGCATGAGCTTAAGTTACCAAGGTATGACAACTTGTTTGTATGAAGATAAATCTATATATGTAGTGTACTCGCTTACCAAAATTATTCCATCAATCTGCATTTATATGAAACTAAATATTGCATCGATCTGCATCTATATGAAAAAATGGCAAAAGGTACTGCCTTGTGGTGATACAAAATTATTTCCCAGGTATGGCACATTGGTTTTCACCAAAATTAGTCCACCACTCTGCATTTATATGAAAAAACTATTGCATCGATCTGCATCTATATGACAAAATGGCAAAAGGGATTGTCAAAAATATATACTTAAAATGCTGATCCAGAAAGTTACACTCTGAATATGACAAAATGGCAGAAGGGATCTGCATATACTATTCAAGCACTCTGAATTATCAAGAGATCCCTGAATATCTCCTGAGCTTTAGATATCTTTTCTTGTGCATAAAAACGCCAACTTAATATATGAAATCGATGGAGAAAAGAACATAATTGAACATAACACTAGAAGTCGTTTGAAAAATTAACAAATTAACTCATTGACGTATTATATATGCCGGTCTAAGCAATTTTGTGCAGACATCAAGAAGCATATGAAAAAAAATCCATTTCTGTCAGAAACAACAATGTGCGTGTAAATAATTTCTCTTATGAGCTATTGATTCAAGGGCCGTTGAAAATATTGAGAAAATTATTTGTGCAGCAAGAAAAGACAAAAGGTAACTAAAGAACTCGGTTTGCTTTTTTTTCTAAGCTGGAGTTTCTTAACGGATGAAAGAAAACAGAGCAAGCTGGTGTTGAAATGTTCAAACAGCAAAGCATCCTAAGCAGCAATGCATTTTATTAGTATGAAGTTTGAAGGGCTAGCATAGCATCACTTCACTTCTTCAGTAGCCTATCCATCCATTAGACTGACTAGTAAACAACAGAAAGTACTATCATAGCATCACCATATTCACTATCAGTCCTGAAGTAGCTTATCTATCCATCACGCAGAAGCAATATAAACTTCAGAAAATCACTGCAGCTGAAGTACTGAATCAAAACTGGAGTAGCTTATCTAGCCATGGACAACATTGATTAGAAAAAGAAGTGGCACCTGTCAATATTACAGAACAAATTATTATTCCTTATGATAGCAAGTGCTATATATCTTTTTCGATTAAAAAAATCATTTCCAAAACCATCTCTAATCGATCAGCAGGGTGGCCATGCTTTAATGAAAGCAAAGTGATTGAACAAAAATCGTAACCCAAACACAAGGCACAAAGGTAAATCAGTCAATGAAAAGATTTCGAACAAACCTGAGCAGACAAGTTGGCCGTAGGCATGGACGAACTAGCGCCCTGAGCCATTGCCGACGACTTCGCAGACAAGGACGACGGGAGCCCATCCATCTCGGCGGAGGGCGCTGGATGAAGCGAGGTTGCTGCAAGGACCTCTTTGTGAAGCGAGCTCGAAGGCGTAGGATAGCAGATCTGTGACTGGAGGACGGCCGCAACGTGGAGCAGAGGACGGAGACGGGGAGCAGATGACTGGTGGACCAGACGACGGAGACTGGGACCAGAGGACACCCTTGTCTGTGAAGTCGTCGCGGAGCAGACGATGAGGGAGACGGGGAGCAGAGGATGTCGTCGGTAGAGATGGTTCGAGAGGAGAGAGACGGCGCCGGCGACGACGGCGCCGGCGAGCGGACGACAGGAGAACAGCGTATGAGAGGAAGGGGATTGAGGCGAGGAGTTGAGGCAGAAACTGACGCGAGGACTTTTTTTTGGCCTTGCGGAGTCAGGCATGGGTGCGCCGGTGAGGCAGACTTGTGGCTCGTTGCTGTTGACCTGATGGAACCCGCGTACCATAAAGTATTGCGAATTGGACATTCAGGCCGCATGCATGGCGAGACCCATGGCTGCATGTGACGAATCAGAAGGCGAGACTAGGCTCCGCGGTCGCTTATGCAAGTGGTTTTTTCACTCTGTACCTTTGCAGTACCTATTTGACATATCTCTGTCCATGATGGAGCATTTCACTGACCATCCATAGGTTCCGGCGGTCGCGTGACCGAGGCGGGGCTGGCCGCTGGTTTGCGTTGGAGCTCGCGATCGCGCTGCTGCGGACGTCGCCGGCGGCGGCGGAGATGATGGTTGCGGCGGGGATGCGGGAGGAGCTGCAGCGCGCGGCGGAGACGACGCCGGAGCTGGAGTGCTTTCACGTGTTCTCCGGCAGCGCGGGGCTCAGCCGGCACGCCGCACTCGTCGACACCGCGCTCGAGCTCATGCGCGGCGGCGCCGACACTGCGAGCGCGTGAGAAATGACAAGTGCGCGCGTGCAGTGCGTGTTGCCGGTGCGTGCACGTGCATGCAGCAGGCAGGCGAGAGAATCGAAGCTGAGAGGGTTGCTGAGTGTGCACACGATTATTTGCTGAAAAAAAAAATTCATAGGGTCGTGACAAATATTGTACGAAATTACATATCATTCCTTTTGCGTGCAAGTGTCATGTTTCCTTTTTGCGTTAATATAATGCCGCTCTTCGTTGGCATGAAGTGGCCAGAGAGTCAGAGACGCACCATGGCAATTGCAAGGAACTGGAAGGGGGGAGTGCCGCCCGGCTGGCTTGCGGCAAACAGTACCAGTACAAAGTCTCTTGCAACACAGGACAGGCAGAAGAAGCTCGCTCTCACTTATCCTCTCATCCAACCACCAGTGAATAACAAAGAACCAGGGAAACCAATAGCATGATAAAAGATAGATAGAGAAAATGGCGAACTACTACGAGTGCAGTAATCTATTTTCATTCAAGGATAAAAATTTGAATGTACCATTTTGTAGTATATCCGCCGAGGAAGATTTCTTCTCGAAAGATCAAGGGGAGTATGCCCTTTGACATTTAATAAATTTAGAAGCACTTTCTTATTCCCAAGTAGAGCACAACACGTCTTAAGCATGTTACGTTTGATAGCTAAGTGCAGTGCAGTGTTTCCGTTCTTGTCCTGCATATTCAAAATCCATTCTACAGATGGAGTCTGACAAACAAAGGAGACTATCTCCCGTCTTCTTTCCTCAACGGCAACATGAAGAAACGTCCTTCCTTTAGCATTGCGCAATCCAGCACTATCAGGAAACTCCTGAAGAAAAAATTCTATGGTACTTCTCGCACCTATAGAGGCAGCCACATGTAAGGGGAACAATCCGCTGTTGTCTGCTTGATACAGTGCTGCTGGGTTAGCTTTGAATACTTGTGCAATTCTGTTGAAAATTCTGATATCACGGTGATTATGACGCAGGGACGACGCGAAGTGAAGAGGCGTACTCCCATGTTTGTCCACTTGTGCAATAAGGCTCTTGTTCCATTCCAATAGTTTCATCATCACTGTAAAATATGATTTTTATGTTACTGAAAAAAATGATCTTGCAGTGTGCCTATCCCACTCAATTATTTAATGGGAGACGTCTCTCTTGTTTTTTGACTAGGTAAGGCCAACAGAGGAGCCACAGGTGCCACCGTGGTGGCTGGGGACGCAGCTGCAGGGGAGCAGCGGCGCCGCAGCGTGCATGCTGCCAGGTTGAAGCCCCAGTGGGGTCAGGATTTATTTGCTTCTAGTGTTTTATTATTGCTCAATGCTAGATTCTCTTGGTCGGTCTCTAGGCCTAATGTAAAGCAAAACTGTAACTAGTCCTGGAACGAGGGAGCCCGCTCGCGTCGCCCCGCTCTGGCGACTCGAGCGGGGAACCCTAGCGCCGCCGCCTCCTCTTCCCGCCCTCTCCAACCGTCGTGCCGCCGCTCGAGGGGCCCCGGAAGTCCGCGTGGCTCCCTGTGAAGGCGGCGGCGCGGCCTCTCTTCCCCTCCACCGGGGGTCGACGGCGGGGGCGGCCGTCCCGGCCTTGGTGGGGCTCGCCGGCGGCGGCGGCGAGGGGCCGCGGATCTGGGTTGCCCTCGCCCGGATCTGCTGGCCACGCGGGCGGGGCGCGATGGTGTCGTTCTGTGGCGGGCGGATGCGGACATGGAGTCGCGGGGGACGATGGCGGCGACGAGGGTTCGTGCGGCGGCGTGCGGGCGGGCTGTGGATGTTGGCCCGCGCGGTGGTGCGCGCATCGACGGCGGCGGCGGCGTCCCGTGCGGGGCGCGCAGGATGGCGGCGTCGGCGGCGGCGGGCGGGGAGGCTGGCGCGTCCTCGTCGGCCCTGGCGCTGTGGGTGGCCCCGGCACGGGCCCCCTCAGCACTGGCTGCCCTGGGCCATGGTGGCCGGGGGTGACGCCGGCGGTGTGTTGCGGACGGGCGACGGGAACTTGGGCTGCAGGGTGGCGTTTCCCTTCTCCTTCCTGGACGGTGTTGCAAGGTCGACGTCACCTTGGTGGTGGGGTCGGGAGTCTTTGCTTTGGTGTTTGCTTGCGGCGCCACGGTGGTGTTTTGGGCGGTGCCGGAACTCCTTCCTGGCAGCGGCGTTGCAGAGGTGGAGGGGAGCGAGCTGCTGCCGTTATGGAGGTGTGTGCAGCAGGTCTGCGGTTCAGCCGGGCGAAAGCTTGCATCGACATTCCTGTCGGTGGCGATGGTGGCGATGCTTGTGGGGCATCGTTTTCCTGTTGGGGGCGCCATTGTGGAGCACTCTGGCTTGCTGCACGGGGTTCTCGGGGTGAAAACCCCGTCCAGATATGGACGAGCGACGGTGGCGCCTTCGGCGTCACGTCCTTCTTGAAGGCGTCGCCTCTTGAGACCCGTCTCAATTTACGGCAACAGTGGTGGTGTTTTGGTTGGTGGTGCCCGTGCGTAGCGGTGGAGGTGGTGCGCTGGTTCCGTGTCTGCAGGGTGGAGCAGAGGACCCATGAGTACTGGATGTCTTGAGATGGCGCGCAAGATGTAGTGGTGATCTCGATGACGGCTGGATGGAGGTGAGGCTCTCAAAGTGGTTTCATATATCTGAGTCCTTGGCAGTGGAGTGTGAAGCGGTGGGAGAGGCAAGGCCTCCAGGCAGAGTGGCCAAGATCAGTGATTTTCATTGGTACCGTGACAGGAGCGTTCTGCTGAAGCGACGCTGGAGCAGGGAAATCTACGATCTTGTGTGTGCGGCTTGAGGGTAATAGTCCCATGGTGGCGGAGTTCAGGTAGCCGCTAGGGCTTGCAGCGGGCTGCGGTTTCTGGCGTGGCCCAGCGTTGGTGATGACGGCGCAGTTTCAACGGCTTTCTTCGAGCTCCTCTCCCAGGTGGTGGTGGTGTAGCTTTGTGTTGTGTGAGTTTGTTTGTGTGGTGTTGTACGCTTCGGCGCGTTATGTACGAATGCTTCTTCTTCTTATATGATGTGGCAATGCTCCTGCCTTTTATTTCAAAAAAAAGTAAAGCAAAACTGTAATTTATAAGTAAATAATTGCATGATTACGAGCAATATTAGTAGGTGGGTAAATAATTGCATGATTATGAACAGTAAATAATTGTTTAAAAATGATTATATTACGAGCAATAAAACACTAGAAGTATGAACAAATAAGATCCAGGTAACTCCAAATAAAGCGACAACACTTTAGAAAAATTGTGGTACATGTTTAATATTTTTATGATATAAAATGAACTAGTTCTGAATATTTATAGATACAACCATGTTTTTTTAGAAAATACATATATAGGGAGAACACGCCTTCTAATCGAACCCGCTAGAGACCAAATTTGTCCGGTCGTTGGTCAATGATTTTTTTGGCTTTTGAGTTGGGTGAGAAAAAAATTGACATCTGCCCTATATAATCATGTATCTATACTATAAAGCACGACGAAATTTTCGTTTCGTCCGTCGTCTTTCGTTTCACATCTATATCCCACACCGTCGGATTTTATGATGATCCAACGCTCTAAATTAATCAAAAGAGTCTATATTGACTACATCTCACCTTTGAGCCTACACCGTCGGATTTTATGATGATCAAACGCTCTATATTAATCTAAAGAGTCCATATAGATTATATATCTAAATTAGTATTTTTTTATCCCTAAAACATGTGCCGCACTTCTGCTAGTACCAATATACAAGAGAACAACAATGTGATGAGCCATTCACTTTACATAGCAGAAGCCGATAAAATCAGGATCATCTATTTTATCTGTGAAAAAACAAAAAACACGGACAAGATTTTTTTCCAAATTAATAAAGAACTCTAAGGAAAAATTAACATTTAAGAATGCTGATCCTAAACCATTGTAATGTATTGGGCCTATATATAACGGGACAAGAAAAATAGTGGGTACCTGCGTTTGTAATTCGAAGAACCGCAAGATGCAACGCCACTCTTTTCATATAGAGTTACTGCAATTGTATCCTTCTCCAGCAAGATGGCTAGGTACAACGGCGAAATGCCTTCGGCAGGATACTTAGCCAGTTCTGGATCAGCATCCATTAGCAGCTTGACCATATTGTCCTCTTCTGCTTTGCCGCCGCCGTCAGCATCATCCTTATAGCCCGGCCTTCTAATGTCTTTATCATCCAGACTACTCCCATCTTCAATCCAGACAGCCTTGTGCAGTGCCGTCTCGTGACGCTCGTTGTCCATTCTCAAGAGCTTGAGCTTGCTGTCAGTGTCAGCACCCTCACGTCCGGCTAGAGCAATGAGATGAGAAACCATTTTGTATCTCCCAGCACCGGCAGCACAATGCAAGGGTGTGTCGCCCATGTGATTCTTCGCAACAGGAGCTCCCTGTCCTGGTCACAGATGATGCCGGCAAACTTCAAGTAATCGTCGTCGTCCCCATTGCCGGCGGCCGCATGTAGTGCAGTGTCCCCATCAGGGGTGACGCCCTTGAGAAGTGCTCCTGCTGCAGGCGGAGCAGGAGGGTCGTGGTCAACGCCCTGTTCTGGATCACCACCAGCAGCTGTTCTTTCCATGGCGCCGCTGCCTCCCACCAGCAACTCAAGAAATTGTTGAGTAGCAGTCACCATTGGTGGCCTTCTTGCGTCTTCCCTCCCGAGAAGGAAGTTGAGTGCCTTCCAGGAGCCAAGGTGCGCAGATGCTAGCAGTAGGGGATTGATCGTGCGGCCAGCAGAGGACTGGTCCTCCTTGGAAGGCTTCTTGGCTTCTTGCCCTTCGCCGTCACCACAACCATCGCCATGGCATCCTCCTTGCTCACCAGATCCTTCAACCTCTTGACTTCACCACGGTCTGTGGCCACCATCAGCTCGGCGTCCATGGCCACCGTGGGAGAACTGCTGGGAGCTTCTTCGATGATCTTCACTGATGCTTGCAATCTACCAGTGTTTTGTGGTTTCAAGTTGGATGCGGTGTTTGTGGTTGGTTCTGCTCGCAATTCCTATCTCGATGCACTCTTAAAACAAGTGCCAATTAAGTCCTCCGTCCTCTCCGTTTACCAAATGCAAGTCGTGTTTTTAATTAGTTGCGCTCTCTCTCTCTCGCACAAGTCTTAATCTTAACTGTTTCTGGCTTCATAATGATCTGATCTGGTGGAGGTTCTTCCGGGCGGGGGCGGAACTTAAACAAAATAGAGGGAGGTGCGACACCTCTCTATCTGTTGGAGGTACGACCATGGGCCTACAGGGACGTATAGATTGTCTCCGGACAGAGTCGTACCAGGCGTGAAGAACACGAGTAGAGTACTGCAAGGACTCTTCTCGATATGGAAACTAGTCGTATGACTTGTAAACTACTCGAATTGCCTTGTAAAGCACTCTCCGAGTAGTAATTGGTTAGGATTCTATCCGAAACCGACCTTGTAACCTTGCCCGCCGTGTATATAAGCCTGGGCAGGACCCTCTCAACACAATCCCAAGTCTCTCAATAGAGAACACGATCTCATCAATACCAATCACCACACAGGATGTAGGGTATTACGCCTTCTAAGCGGCCCGAACCTGTCTAAAATCCTGAGTCTCTTTGCCCTTGCGTTCCTGATCTCGGCGAAACCCACCTGAAACTCTACTACCTCGGGATACCCCTCGGTAGGATCGACGGTAGAACACCGACATCTGGCGCGCCAGGTAGGGGTTTTCCTCGAAGATCCCGTGGAGAACGCAATGGTGACCTACATTCAAGCTGAAGCGCCTCAGGAGGGCACAACGTTCCGCTTTGGCTCGTGGGTCTACGTCACCGACGGCTCGGGTGGCTTCTACAGCTACTACGAGACGCCTGTCGAGTTGAAGCAGGAGCAAGCGCCCATCGTGGAAGATGTGGCCGAACAACTCGGCAAGATCATGCTCGCGGACCTCATCCGCGGGCAAGAGTCCGAGTCGATCACGACTACGGAGAAGAAGACAACCCTCCCACCCCAATTCCCGATTGGACTCCGTAATTCGACCCACGCATATTGTGAGGCGTTACGGAGCCAGTTCGAGTCCGTCATGGACTCGGAGCGGGACGTTCCATTCCAAGTCATGGCAGGACACGCCAACTCTCTGAGCCAAGCGGTCCCCGAATGCCACTCAGACTCGGACGGGGAGTCACTACAAGACGATGGCGAACACGACCTCGTGATCTACGCCACGCCTGAAGGAAGATCAGTCTACCAAAGGGACAGGATCCCACGGGACGTCTACGAGTCCCGCCAGATCTTTGTACTCTTTGGGTCTGACACTACTGACGACATGCCGTTCCAGCACGGCACACCACTGCTGCCAGAAGAGGAAAGCTCTACAGAGCTCATCACCCCAAGCTCCAGCGACTCTGTCGAACCCAATCGACAAGTCTTCATGGCTGGCGCAGCAGCAACTGGTGACGTCGACAACGACCCGCGCTACGCGTTCGAGCTAGAAGGAGATATCTTCGCAAATGAAGACACACCCGCG
Source organism: Urochloa ruziziensis (assembly GCA_015476505.1). NCBI lineage: Eukaryota > Viridiplantae > Streptophyta > Magnoliopsida > Poales > Poaceae > Urochloa > Urochloa ruziziensis. Next base: position 47,192,679 of record CM027121.1, on the reverse strand, counting down.
GGCGAATCCACTCAATAGGAGGGCTCAGCGCCGCCTAAACGCTCGCAATCGCGTCATGGCTGGTCGCAACCTCGCTCAAGAGTTTGCGCGAGTGGCACGCTACGACTCTCCTATGGCTAACACCATGGAGATTGCCTACCACGTCCGCAGCCTGCCAAGAACCCTAGAGACGGCAGCTGCACTCGAAAGGATCAACGACATGATCCGCACTCTCGACAAGGCCATCGCCGGCGCACCATCGCGCAGCGAAGAAGTCGAGAGCAGCGGACGCCAACATCCCCGCGACAGGAATCGTCCCCCAAACCCCAGCCGACTGGGAGAAGCCAACTGCGCAGAAGGCGCACCCCCACATCGACCAGAGGATGATCGTCAACGAGGCGGACGCACTCACCGCAACGACCCTGCTACATCATCCCACGGGCCGGCACACACTGTCGACCTCCGGCAAACCATCAACGCCAATCGCGACGCACGCTCCATTCTTGAATCCAAGAGGCGTGATGAAGCCCAGGGGTACAAGGAAGAGGACGACGAGTAGCCAATGTTCTCCAGGGACATCCGGATGGCGGTTTACCCGCAACCATTCAAACCAGTCGGCTTCGAGAAGTACAACGGCAAGACCTCCCCTGAGTCGTGGTTGCGTATCTACTCTACAGCAATTGAGTGCGCGGGTGGCAACAGCGCCATCAAGTGCAGATACTTCCCAATGGCGCTTGAGCCCGCGCCACTCACATGGTTCGAAAACCTGCCACGACGCTCCATCGACTCCTGGGAACGCCTGAAGAAGATCTTCGTGTCGAACTTCCAAGGCACATACAATCGCCCCAAGACTCGACACGACCTCGCCATGTGCAAGCAGCACAAAGGAGAAAGCGCGCGTGACTACATACGCCGCTTCATGGAATTCAAGACTCTGGTGGTGGACGTCTCTGATCGCGACTGCATCGACTTGGTCCAGAATGGCATCACCAACAGGTTATTTGACAGGCAATTTGGCCTGCATCGACCAAGGACTCTGGATGCACTGCGTGACCAAGTCGAGACGTGGTCTGAACAAGAAGACCGCGATCTCGAGAAGTATGGCCCTCCCCAGGGTAGGGAGAGGCACAACAACAAAGGTCAGCAGGGCTCCCAGAACAACAAGCGCATGCCAGACAACACAGTCGCGGCTCTGGAGACTGGCATGCGAAGCTAGAAGAAGAACTACCCCGGCAAGAGCGACGTTGAGAAGATCATGGACAGGCCGTGCCCAATGCACCCGAAGCAGAAGCACACTATGGGCCAATGCTACGATCTCCAACGCATATACGCCGAGAAGGATCGAGAGACCAAGGCCAAGAAGAAGACGGCAAGGGAACCACTCGATCCGGAAGCCAAGAACAAGGACAGAGCCGACGACGAAGAAGAAGACGACGATGAGGACCAGACGCCCAAGTTCCAAAAGCCCAAGAATGTACTCATGGTCATCATGGGGGGCGACTATGGTTTCCCCACTCGGAGGAAGCATAAGCTCGCTCTACGACACATAATGGCAATTGAGCCAGCCGTCCCCAGATACCTAAAGTACTCGGAGGTTCCAATCACCTTCTCCAGGGCAGACCAATGGAACAGCTACGACGAACCAGGGCAATTGCCACTCGTCCTGGACCCCACGGTGGCAGGATCACAACTCAACAAGGTGCTCATCGACGGCGGGGCGGGGCTGAACGTGCTATTCTCTGGCACCCTGAAGAGGATGGGACTCGACATTGAAAAAATGTTGACTCCCACCGATTCCCCGTTATACGACATTGTCCCTGGTAATGGCAGTCTTCCCCTCGGTCAAGTCACATTACCAGTCACATTTGGCACGCAGGAGAATTACAGGACGGAATACATCAAGTTCGAGGTGGCGGACTTCGAGACTTCGTATCAAGCGATCCTGGGACGTCCTGCGTTGGCCAAGTTCATGGCTATCCCACACTATGTCTACCTCGTCCTCAAGATGCCAGGACCCAAAGGCGTCATCTCTATCCGCGGCGACTTGCGACGATCATACAACTGCGACAGAGAGGCTGTGGAGTTTGCGGCTACCACTCAGGTACCCAACGCCATGGCCCAGATCTTCGCAGCAGCCCAGAAGATGAAGCAGACAGAGTATGAGGTCCCAAGCAAGGAGCCCAGACCACACAAGGCGGCTATCCCTAAAGACGTGGCGACCAAGGACGCACCACTACTGGAAGGAGACCAGTCGAAGACCACGAAGATCGGGGCTGGCCTAACCCCGAAATAGGAAGGCGAGCTCGTCAGGTTCCTGCAAGCCAACCGCGACATCTTCGCGTGGAAACCTGCAGATATGCCAGGAGTGCCAAGGAACCTGATCGAGCACAGCCTTAACGTTGATCCCAAAGCTACACCCAAGAGGCAACGGTTGCGACGATTCGCAACCGACAAGCGAGAGGCGATCAAGAAGGAGCTGGCGAAACTACTCGCCGCAGGATTCATCAAGGAAGTCTTCCAGCCCGACTGGTTAGCAAATCCAGTCTTCGTGAGAAAGAAGAAGAACAACGAGTGGCGCATGTGCGTCGACTACACTAATCTCAACAAGCATTGCCCCAAGGATCCCTTCGGGTTACCGCGCATCGACCAGGTTATTGATTCCACGACTGGCTGTGCCTTACTTTGCTTTCTTGATTGTTACTCAGGTTATCACCAGATATCTCTAAAAGAGGAGGATCAAATCAAGACGGCGTTCATCACCCCTTACGGTGCTTATGCTTACACCACAATGTCATTTGGGCTGAAGAACGCTGGTGCGACTTATCAGCGCGCGATCCAACTCTGCCTCGAGAAGCAACTTCATCGCAACGTGGAAGCCTATGTCGATGACGTGGTCGTAAAGACCAGAAACCCAGAAGATCTCATCGCTGATCTGGAGGAGACTTTCGCATCTCTGCGGAAGTGGCAATGGAAGCTTAATCCAACCAAGTGTGTCTTTGGAGTACCCTCTGGGAAACTACTCGGGTTCATCATCAGCCACCGCGGCATTGAGGCCAACCCTGAGAAGATCAATGCTATCACAGCAATGGAAGCTCCAAAGACGATCAAAGACATCCAGAAACTCACTGGGTGCATGGCGGCGCTACATCGATTCATCTCACGACTTGGAGAGGGGGGTCTCCCCTTCTTCAAGCTACTCAAGAAAGGCGACAAGTTCCAGTGGAACGAAGAAGCGGCAGCAGCATTGGCGGATCTCCAGCAACATCTTCAAAAACCGCCAATCCTGACTGCTCCGCAGGACGACGACAAGGAATTGCTGCTCTACATCGTAGCAACGACTCATGTGGTGAGCACTGTCTTGGTGGTCGAGCGCACCGAGGACAATCTTGCATATCCTGTGCAGAGGCCGGTTTACTTCGTCAGTGAAGTACTCACGGAGTCCAAGGTTCGATACCCAGCAGTGCAAAAACTACTCTACGCAATACTCATCACATCCAGGAAGCTGCGCCATTACTTTGACACGTACACTATCACGGTGGTGACAGAGTTTGGCTTGGGCGACATTCTACATAACCCGGACGCGACCGGGCGAATTCCAAAGTGGGCCGTCGAGCTTGGCGCCCTCAGCATCGAGTTCAAACCCAAGAAGGCCATCAAGTCGCAGGTGCTGGCAGACTTCATGGCAGAGTGGCGCGAGAATCAAGTAGACATTCCCGTCGGCAGACCGGAGCACTGGACCATGTACTTCGATGGCTCCCTGAAACTCGAAGGAACCGGCGCGGGAGTACTTTTTATCTCGCCCAAGGGTGATCAACTCAAATACATTCTACAAATCTTCTGGAAGGTGTCCAACAATGAAGCTGAGTACGAGGCCTTGCTACATGGCTTACGACTCGCAATTTCTTTGGGAATCAAGAGGCTGATGGTGTCGGCGACTCCTCTGTCGTTATCAACCACTGCAACAAGGATTGGGATCGCCAGAAGGAAAACATGGATGCTTACTGCGAAGCTGTGCGCAAGTTAGAGAATAAATTCTCAGGGCTTGGGTACCATTGGGTGGTCCAGGATGATAACGTCACCGCTGACGTACTCTCCAAGCTCGGATCCACTCATGCAGAAGTTCCAGCAGGAGTCTTCGTCCAGGAGCTCCACAAAAGAACCATCGACTTCGAGAAATCTACACCGTCACACAATGACGAACACAGACCAGATAGAGAGGTCTTGATGATCGAAGAAGACTGGCTTGTCTCGTTCATCGAGTACATCAAGAACAAGACCCTGCCTGTGAACAAGACTGAAGCTGAACAAGTCGTTCGGAGATCGAAGAACTATCTACTCATCGGCGATCAGCTCTACAGGAGAGGACTCTACACTGATATTGACATGAAGTGTGTCCCGAGAGCAACAGGCAAGGGTATCTTGGAAGAAATTCACGAAGGCGCGTGCGGGAATCACGCAGGATCAAGAACAATGGTGGGCAAGGCATTCAGAGCACTTATTATTGGCCCACGGCTCTGCAAGACGCGGAAGAGATCGTCCGCAAGTGCCCCGGGTGCCAATTCTTCGCCAGACAGCAACACGTGCCTGCTCACAACCTTATTGCTATTCCTCCCTCTTGGCCGTTCGCATGCTGGGGGCTCGACATGATTGGTAAGCTTACGACTGCTCCAGGCAACTTCACACATGTGCTAGTTGCGATCGACAAGTTTACCAAGTGGATAGAAGTCAAACCAGTCACGGACATATCTGCGGCTAAGGCTAAGGGGTTCATCAGTGATCTGATGGTCAGGTATGGCTGTCCTCATCGTATCATCACAGATTTGGGTTCCAATTTCAACAGCCATGAGTTCAAGGACCACTGTGAGAGGAACGGCATTGAAGTAATTCACGCATCAGTAGCTCACCCCAAGGCCAATGGACAAGTCGAGAGAGCCAATGGATTAATCATTGATGGCCTGAAGAAGCGACTGTATGAGCACGACAAGAAATATGGCGGCAAGTGGATCTACGAGTTGCCACAAGTAGTCTGGAGGCTTCGAACTCAGCCTTGCAAGCCAACCGGCCACTCGCCATATTTTCTGGTGTATGGATCTGAGGCTATCCTGCCAGTAGACCTGATCTACAAATCCTCAAGAATAGAGCAATACGACGAAGGAGTTGCTGATGACACAAGACGACTGGAGCTTGACTTGATCGAGGAGAAACGCTGTGCAGCTTTATTAAATTCTACTCGATATCTCCAGGGAGTTCGGCGCTATCATGACAGAAACGTCCAAGAGCGCTTGTTCAACATCGGCGACTTAGTATTGCGAAGGATACAGAAGACCACGGGTATGCACAAGCTTATGTCCCGCTGGGAAGGACCTTTCATCGTACACAAGGTGACAGGACCCGGGTCGTATCGTTGAAGAACAGTGAAGGAGTCGAAGAGAAAGATTCATGGAACATAGAGCATCTACACAAGTTCTATGCTTAGGATCTTTGTCTGAGTACATCAAGAGTCTGTACAATACTTTGAAAATTTCATCAATAAAGTGCAGTATTCTCAGCAATTGATCCGCAATCTCTCGGCTTCATTCATGCTTTGGTGTCTTATAAGACTACCTTAGCTCCTAATACTTCCGGAGTTCCCTTTGATACTTGTTCATTCAACAAAGTATACATTGGTCAAAATCCGAAGAGTAGATCACATGACTACTTTCCAGGATCCCTGAGTACTTAGATTTAACTAAGACCAGGCTGAACACCTGTAGAGGCTAGCTAGCCTTATAAAGCAACTACCCATGAGTGATAATTTCAAATCTTGAGGACTTATTTGAAAGTACTACAGAGTCTACTCGGCAAGAAGAGTAGCTATCTCAAATCTCTGAGTACTTATTTGAAAGTACTACAGAGTCTACTCGGCAAGAATAGTAGTAATCTCAAATCTCTGAGTACTTATTTGAAAGTACTACAGAGTCTACTCCACAAGATGAGTAGTAATCTCAAATCTCTGAGTACTTATTTGAAAGTATTCCAGAGTCTACTCCACAAAAAAAGAGTAGTGATTTCAAATCTCTGAGCACTTATTTGAAAGTACTCCAGAGTCTACTCCATAGTATGAGTAGTGATCTTCAAGTACCAATTATCAAGTGCTTTCAAGTATAACTCGCAAAATGAGTACAACTTGCTGGGGGCTTCCTGAATACACTGCAAGCGTGGTTTGGATGACTCTTCGGGCGCCTCATGATCAATGGAATTCATCAATATGTGGTCGCCTCAACCCGTTGCAAAGTTATCAAGTCAAAGCTCGACTTCAGCTTGTGCAGCGGTACTGCCGCATCGTCAATATGCTCGTGATGAACTCAAACTAGTCGGAATCAACTCTGAACTAGTCAGCTTCATCGGCAAACGACAACAAACAAGCTAAGTTACTTGTTTCAATTATTTTTATTTTATTCTAATAAAATTGGCCAAGTGCCGAGTACTTTGTTTGGATGACAACTTTCTAGGCCGCACAGCGTGCTATCACATCTTCGCCAGCTTCTGGGCTCGGGGGCTGACGCTAAAATTACGACTCGGTTAGCCATCAGGTTACCTAGTTGTCTTTCTCCAGCATATTTGAGTCGCCAAGTACCAATGATGGGGCCTCGACTACATTGGCACCTGACTCCTGTTTCTGGGAGATCGCGGCGTGACAAGTCAACCACGACCTCCTCTGTTTTGCTACTCAATTGATGGTGGCTATTTCGACGACATACTACTCGACGCATCTCCGCTGGCTCCTATGCTCGGGGGTTGGGTGCAAGAAAAGCACTCGACTGACAAGATTTGAAGGAGTATTTGCAACCTGAATTAAGAGGCCTTCGGTATTTTGGGAAAAGAATATCGGCTTAACCATTATTCTGGGAGACATCCCGGGATAAGAGGGTTATTCTGATTTTTCTTAGAACAAGATTCAGGGTGACCACTATTTCTGGGTGCAAATTACCACTCGGATGATGATCTCCAAGATGATTTGAAGAACCCTAAAGCTCGCTGGACCCTTAAATTGATCATCTGAATCGTTTCAAGGCTCGGGGGCTGATAGGCGATATACATCGACTGCTGATTTCATTTTTTCTGAAGCCTGAAGACTTACATCAAGACCCTCGGCTTGATTCTTTGATTCAACCCAAGGCTCAGGGGCTACTTGATATCAAGTGCAATTTTTTCAAAATTGCACATTTCAAGCACAAGATGAAGATTCAAGATTCTATGGACCCTCAACCTGATTCTTCGATTCAACTTAAGGCTCGGGGGCTACTTCATATGGAGTGCGATTCTTATCGCACACCATATAATATTTTGAAGACTACTGATTTAACCAGAATAAACGGGGCTTAAGCACCTCATGGCCTCGTGACAACCAAGACCTGTCCAAGACTGATCAAGCACTCAAAGAACTCGAAAAAGCACTCGATTGGCTTGGCAAGCACTTGGTTGATGATACTCGACGATGAAGCGCTTGGGGGCTTGTTGGAGGTACGACCATGGGCCCACAGGGACGCATGGATTGTCTCCAGACAGAGTCGTACCAGGCGTAAAGAACACGAGTAGAGTACTGCAAGGACTCTTCTCGATATGGAAACTAGTCGTATGACTTGTAAACTACTCGGATTGTCTTGTAAACCACTCTCCGAGTAATAATTGGTTAGGATTCTATCCGAAACCGACCTTGCCCGCCGTGTATATAAGGCTGGGCAGGACCCTCTCAACACAATCCCAAGTCTCTCAACAGAGAACACGATCTCATCAATACCAATCACCACACAGGACGTAGGGTATTATGCCTTCTAAGCGGCCCGAACCTGTTTAAAATCCTGAGTCTCTTTGCCCTTGCGTTCCTGATCTCGGCGAAACCCACCTGAAACTCTACTACCTCGGGATACCCCTCGGTAGGATCGACGGTAGAACACCGACACTATCTTATATACTACTAGCAGAAGTGCACGTGCCACAAGAACGTGCTTTCTTTAAATCACTAAATTAGTGATGTAGATTCTCCCTACATCACCCCTCTTACATTTATACCAACATATTCTTACTAAACTTGTTTTCGGTATACTTGCTCCCAAACGATTTTACCTCACTGTTTGTGAATTTAATAATATACTTTACCAATAGTTTAGGTTAAGAATTTGTGCCATTTAAAAACACACACAGAACTTGTCGTGAAATATTTGAAATATCAGGAAATCAACTGTAGAATTTCTTAAAACAAGAAAAATACATAAGTGGAAAGGAATATAAAGGAATTTTACAAAGGTTGTTGCTCAAAATTCTAGAATTTAGACCTTGATCTGCTTGTGTTGACAACCACCTAACATCTATCATGAGCCATAGGATAGGACTGCAAAACCAAAAGCACACAGATAGAGGTAGATTCTATTTCTTTCTCAACCATAAATTCACTAATCTGTCATTCCATACAAACATGCAAAAAATAGACAAATCTAGGTCATGGCTGAAAACATTGATGACCAATAAATAATTCTATAATATTTATGGCTGATTATACAACAAACATTCAGGTAGTAATAAAAATCTTAATTGACTTTCGGTGTAGTTGCTGACCCTTTCTGATACACATCGATCCTCTTTGCTAAAAGAGTAAAAAATAGTAAGAGAACAAATAAAACAATTGATCAACTGATTGGAAGGCCATCACCAATTCCTGAATTGAAACAATGGAAAGAAAAGTAGTTCAGTCACATTTACAAACTAATTCATTCTAGCGTCCCCATAATAAAACTATTGATCAACTGATATTGCTGGCAAATATTGGGATGGAATTTGTATGGAGGCATTAGTGTTCCTGGAATACATAAATGAATTGACACATTGTTTGCCAACAAAATCTCACACAAAAATCAAATCCCCATACATCACAAGAGGACGCCCCACCCTTCCTGAAAATTGACATCATTTTCTTCATAATTGCATCTGCTTTCAAGAGAGGGAGGAAGCTAAGAAAGCACGAGAATAGGCAGCCAGGGACAAGGAGCGTGAAACAGACCTGCACAACAGTTTTAAATACTCAAAACAGTAAACTCAAGATATTTCCAATGCTAATTATGGAACTCCTAAGTAGATGAAAAATTATAGGATTCTCATCCTAATTGCAAGAATATTACACTATTTGTGGGGAATATGGTCCCCGGGTACCTCACGAGCAGGCCTGACAACCCCCACGATAGGGGGCGGCCCGGCCCACTGTTCTGGACCTGATAACGTGCGGGACAAGCCGGCGCATGAAGGAAGGACTCAGAAGGAGAAGTTCTAATTAGAATAGGAGCTTTTGTAAAGAAGGAAAGGATCCTTAGAGATAGGCTCGGCTACAAACCGACTTGTAACTCTGCCTCCCCGATATATAAGGTGGGCAGGGACCCCCTCAAGGGGGAGAACAACCAAGCCTCTCAGACGACAACGATCCAATCTACAATCCACGCAATACAACACCCTCAAACAGGACGTAGGGTATTACGTCGAGTTGACGGCCCGAACCTGTCTAAATCCTTGCGTCTGTCCACCATAACCATCTAGCTTTCGATCTTTGCGATCTTCCCTCCATACAAATCACTTCCGTGGGCTACCCTGTGGAAGACTGCTGGAGATCATATCACCGACAGTGGCGCGCCAGGTAGGGGATATCGCCGAGATCAATTTAGTAAGCTCGATGGACCACGTCAAGATCTTGGACAGCTACAACCTCCCGGACGTCGACGGAGTCGAGATCCAGTTCGGGAGCACCACCGCCGCCTCGAATCGCCAGGCGGCAGAAGCTACAACCGCCATGGAGGACTCCTCTCTGGCGCCGACTTCGGCCGTCACGGCCCAATCCGGTCCGATCACATCTGATCGCGCCAAATCCGCCCCGCCGAGTCCATCGCCAAATGCGGGGACGAACCAATCGGGAGCGGGTCAGCAACCACTCGGTTCCGATCCGGCACTTGAGAGTCGCATCGCCGAGTCGTCTCAGAGCGTAAACGCTCAGCAGACGCGTGTTCCGAGCCCTGAGGTCATCACCATCCAGACCCCTGGCTTCCGCGCGCTTACCCGTCAGCAGAAGATGAAAGAGGTCGTTCAGGTGGATGGTTCCCCCTCTGAAAGCGGCTCCTACGAGTCAAACCCACGGGGACCCTCGATCCTGGACGAATTGCAAGAAGGTTACACCGCGTCCGACTCCTCTACGGAGCCGGAGCGATTTGGATCACCTTGGAGGGTCAACTCGAGTAGTTCGGGACGTGGCACGCCCATAACCGAGCTTTCCGAGTCCGAGGAAGATTACCTCGCGCAAGGAAGACCCTGGAGCCGGGTCATACTGCTACATGGTGGCACCATCGACGCCACCTAACCCCGTGTCGGAGGATGAACTCACCCCGGCCGACGAGGCGCCCTGAAGCCAGAGATCAGCGCCGCGGACGCAACGCCAATCGGGCGACTCGCAGAGCCAGTCTGACCGCAAGGGGCCAATGCATCAGGATCTGGCACCGCTCAACCTCGAGAACCATCCTCGGAGGACCATCGTCGTCGTCGGGACCGACGCGACAGGAGAAGCCAGCGCAACCTGATGCGTGACGACACGTTCGAGTACAATGGATTCAACGTCTACGAGACACCGGTCCAGAACCTCGTCACCATCGACGAAGAGATCAGTCGGCTACTGCCTAGTACTCCAGGCCTGGATGAGGTAAGGGCTTTCGTGCAGGCCGCCTCCGTCCAGGTTCACCAGATGCAGAACAGAGCACGTACGGCCGCTCCTGAGCCCGGGTCGACTCGACACCGGACCAGCGGCGGATCAAACCGTGATGAAGATCTTCGTGATACGATCAACCAAGACCGAGACGCGAGGAACATCATCCGCAGCAGCGCTGAGGAACGTGACCGCGAAAAGGCCCGACGTCGCGAGGAATACGATCGGGAGCATGGGAATCCCCGTCGAAACTCTAACCGGAGCGGCTACTAGACGGAGTCAGAGTATACTGATTACTCCGATCTCTTCGGTATCCATGGCGCACCCAAAGGCCAATGGCCAGGTTGAAAGAGCCAATGGCGAAATAATTAAAGCACTCAGGGCCCGTATATTCAAGAAGCTAAAGCAGTACGCTGGCCGATGGATCAAGGAGTTGCCCGCTGTAGTCTGGGGGCTGCGTACCCAGCCGAGTCGTGCCACGAAGCAAACACCGTTCTTTCTGGTTTACGGCTCGGAGGCTATCCTACCAACGGACATCTCGTACGGCTCGCCCTGAGTGGAATTTTATGATGAATACAACGCGCGGGAGATGACAGGCGAGATGACAGGCGAAATGACGAAGCTGCCGACGATTTTCAAGAGGCCGACCGAGTGGTCCGTATGATCTACGGAGGTCCAGAAGGTTTCGAGGCGAAGCACCAGCAAAAGCTCACCAACCGACAGGTCATGCACGCTAGGGAGCCACCAGTACCTGAGTACCATTAAGTGGTCAGAAGTACCGATCACCTTCACTCGGAAAGATCACCCGCACTTCATACCGAAGCCCGGGTCCCACGCCTTGGTAGTAGCTCTGACGATCCGCAACGTTCAGCTCACCAAGGTGCTAGTTGACGGTAGAAGTGGCCTGAACATCCTCTTTGCTAACACATTGAAGGAACTCGGCCTAACCACTCTCGACCTGCGTCCCCCCCAATCCTCGTTCTACGGTCTGCTACCGGGAGAGGGGGCAGAACCACTCGGGCATATCACATTGACCGTTACCTTCGGAGACCGGAACAATTACCGGACCGAGCACATGCAGTTCACGGTGGCCAACTTCGGGACTGCATATCACGCCATCCTCGGGGGGCCGGCGCTCGCCAAGTTCATGGCGATCCCTCATTACGTATACTTGCAGGTGAAGATGCCAAGACACCAAGGGCGCGCACAAGCTTGCGTCCCCTTGGGAGGGACCATACATCGTGAAGAAAGTGAGTCGCCCAGGCTCATATCGCCTCATGACGGAAGACGGGGTGGAGATCCCAAATCCATGGAATATCGAGCATCTACAGCATTTCTACCCTTGATTAAGTTAAGTATTAATTTCTTATTTCTTTAAGATATTTTTAATAATCTTCGACGAGTGGTTTCTGTGGATAATCATCCCCAGTTTTGACTCGGCAGATTTATAAATGTCATATGAGTTATCAACAAAGTTGATTTCATCTTCTATCTACATTATGTCTACTACTCGAATTTCTTCTTTCACGTGACGCACATAAAGTACGAGTGGAACAAACTTTAAATCGTGGGGAAAAGTACTCGCCAAGTCAAAGCTCTACACGCACGATAATACTC